>BJCM01003572.1:0-11863 GCA_018326385.1 Flaveria bidentis | reverse complement strand
ATATATATATATATATATATATATATATATGTGTGTGTGTGTGTGTGTGTGTGTGTGTGTGTGTGTGTTGCTGGCCGTTCAAAAATTTTTTTAATCGTGTTCATTTTTATATTTTTGAGTAAATTACAAATTGTGTCATTTATTAATATATGAAATTGCATGATATGTCCTTTAGTTTTAATAATTACATACGATGTCCTTTTATTGAAAGATTTGCACACATATTGTCATTTACACTAATTATCATCTAAATGTACAGTTAACTCAGTTATATGCTTCCTCACATGAGACTAGTTTTATAATTTTTTTCACGTCTAATATATTAAAAAATTATAATAAAAAAATGATGACAAAGAAAATTAAAAGATATTGGACCGTTAGGTAAGTTAGTGAAACCAATCACTTTTGGTGTGTGTTCATCCGACTAATCGTCAAACCTTTTAATGACAACCTCCAATAACATTTACTAAAGTAAGAAGTCTAAATCACAAATCGTTCAGAAGGTCGAAAAATCAGTAATAAACACCAAATAAAATTTACGTAAATACTTTACAAACTACTCATACAAACAAATAATGAAAAATAAATAAGGAACACAAATTTGGAGATTACATGTGATTCTTTGAATTGTTTATATAATTATAAAAGCAAGAAAATGAATTATGAGTCGCTCATAAAATAAGCCGTTTCTGGGCCGAAACAATGAGCCAAAACGGGCTCCTCGCTCCGACGATCGTTTTGACTGGTCACAGGCCCAAAACGGAGACTTATAGCCCAAGTTATGCTCATTTTAGTGAAATCCCTTTTGATAAGCGATCTCGGACCTCCAAAAAGGCTAAAGCTTGCTCATCCACACTTGTGCCCATATCAGGACAATAGATGTGCACATATTTTAAACAAAGGACATTGAATGTAGTTATTAAAACTAAAGGACATATCATGTAATTTCGTGTATTAATAAAGAACACACTTTGTAATTTACTTTTTATTTTTTATTAAAAATACATCTCAAAACTTCTCAGGAGGAAACTCATAACTCCTCATTTAATCATAAGCATTTTTGTTTAGAATAACACTTTATCCAAAACTATATTACATATCTTGAATACCTGATTTTAACCGCTTGAACTAAGTTAATTGTTATCCAATTTATCCCATGGGTTGCAGCATCTCGAGCTTCTATAGGTTTGTGCTCAACCCACTTTATCTCTTTTATTTACTTTCTATCACTATCAAATATACAATACCAGTGAGACATTCAAAGAAGAATGAATTTTTTAATGGTTGTTATCGCTTTAGTTCATCCATCTTGTAGATCGTAAGATTTTAACGTTAAATTTTCAAGAAGTAGAGCACCTATTACAAATCCGGATACCATTAGAACGTAGAGTTGTTGGTGTGTATGTATAAGTGATGGTAGCAAAAGAAACCCTCAATCATCTCTCTTAGTTGTTTTCTTTCTTTGTAAAATACAATATAAAAGACCTCCCACTTATCATTTCTATGCTACTCAATGCTTTCAAACATAGCTTTGTATTTTTTTAGATTTACGTATTCATGTAAATTTATTTAAAATCGACCTACGAATAATAGATTTTTTTTATCACGTACATTTTCCTTATAATAAAGCATTGATAAAACCATAATGTGTTATTAGAAGGTGAATTTCAGAGGCTCTTTATTCATTTTCTTGTTTTCTTGAAATATTGCTTCAAAATATCACCATATACCCACATCAACAAAAGTGATTAAACGTCTAAACAGTTAAAATTTAAAATTAAAAAAATATTCAAACTGGACCAAAACACATGATTATATGACTCATGTTACTTAGGTGTATAACTTACTACGAAAAAATCTTGATTATTTTTTCAAGACCACACATGTTGTACAACATAGTTGTGCAACTAAAATATATATGACCTACTAACAGAATACGTCTAACACAACTATATACATTGCAAGCGTAGTTGCGTTATCGAGAAACTCAAGTTTTTTATTTTTGGTTGCACGCGACTACATGGTTATGTATAACCAAATGACATATAAACTCAAAAGTTCTGCAGTTATGGTTTCAAAAGTTTTATATTTACGGTAGCAATACGATAGCACTTTGCTACGTGCTTCTTGTTGAACAGACATGTGATGTCGTACCGTAATATACAAAATTACTATGGGAACATTGTATGATTAGGAGACCTTAAACACACATTTTCTTGGTGAAATAAAGCATCTCCAATGTCAAACCCGAATCCTAATCCATTAGAACCCACAAATCTTATTAAAAACTTAACCAAAGTACAAAAAAACCTATCACTAAACACTTGCCAATTTGTAGAGGATATCAACAACGAATTTGATACCACAAAACCGCTACTCATTTCACAAAGACAACTCGTTTTTCGACACAAGTATCCCATCACTATCCGCATATAACCACTCCCCATCATGGATCGTGGTTCCACCAACATGAACAGGCACATTCTTCTCACCGATACCTCGTTTATTTGACTTCTGAGGGTGCGACGCCAACGCGCGCACCCCAATGTCACAGGCGTTGATCTCATCCACATCGCGTATGCACCCATTAACCACAATCCCCGCCCACCCATTGTTCTGAGCCAACTGACCAAGATTCCCACCCACAAGTGCACACCTCATACTCGCACCACCATCAATTACTAGCACCCTACCCTCCCCTTTTGTCTCGAGATGGTCCCTAACCAACACGTTGTCCTCGAACACCTTGAGCGTGACCAACGGACCCGAAAAGGCGCGACATTGACCGTAGATCTTGAACACCGGAGCCAGGGCTCGGAGGTCACCGTTGGCTAGGTGTGACGCGTGTCCATCACATACTTCAGCTGTTGCAAAGGAAGACATGATGATGATCTTCTTCTTCCTGTAATTAATACAAATAGTCAACCCGAGCCTCGAGTTTATTTTCTTATTTTAAAAACTCGAGCTCAAGCTCGCGTCGTTTGTAACTTTATATATAAAGCTCGAGCTCCCTGGCCTCAGGCTCAACTTAAATATGAGACATAAGGAAATACTACGGGTTGTTTGTTTTAGTCTCTTAATGATTTAAATATTTGAATGATTCAGTACTTAATAGTTTAGACTGTTTGTTTTACGAGCAAATATCTGAAGAGTTCAATCATTTTCAAATGAATGGTTAAGTATTATACTGAGTCTCTTATCTGAATTGATAAGATACTTGTTTTTAAATAGTTAAACGATACTATCCTTTAATGATTTAGAGCTATAATTAGTTCACACTAAATCATTCACAAAACAGCTCCTTAAACGATCATATTTATTAAACCGAAAGATGTAATTATTCGTGTTCAAACTCATAAAACAAATTAAAGGAAACATGAAGCCTTCGTTAAACTTTTAATCAAAGAATTAAACTTCTAAATGTGGGATTTCGATCATGCATCGTTCGAATCAAACAAATTAGTCAACAGGGGTCGATTAACAACAAGCAACTGTTTGATTTGACTGAAATTCAAATAGTTAAAGGTTTGATTGAGAATTTCGCAATCGAATCGAACCGTAGTAAAGCAAAAAGAAGAAGAACAGTAAGGTTATGATTGAAATTGAAAAAGGGGGAATTTGATATACCTTTAGCAAGTCAGATGAAACTGTAGAGAATCAAAGGGATTTGACAACGGAGATTGATGATTTGATTAGTGATTGCAGCCTTATTCGATGGTGAAAAGTCAAAAGAGGGGAATTTGGTGCTGTTTGTTTGTAATGGTCTTTTTGGGTATTTCTAAGGTTGAAGATGATTGAATTTTGGTGGGTGGACACAAAGGCTTTATCTTCTTGGAATGTGTGTGTTGTCATCATTTTTGTGTTTACACCGCTATTATTTCATGATAATTATTCGGTTTTTTAATAACAAACGTACGATCTTGAAAAATAAAAGGTTGGCGATAATTTTTGAATAATTAAATATTCAACTAATAATAAGTATGAATCATTAATTGCTGAAATATTAAAAAGTTTGAATTATTAAAAGTTAGTATATTTATGACTAATTTAGATAAGAGATCTTAATTATTCAGACTCAGTATAATGTTTAATCATATAAAGACAAATGTCTGAATCATTCAGATATTTGTTTGCGAAACAAACAGTTCGAACCATTCATATATCTAAATCATTAATAGGCTGAAACAAACAACCCTAACTGTTATTGTAATCGATTTTCGTTACAAATCTTTTGGAAAACAAAACCAATATTAAGCTAGTTTTAATATTAAGCTGTTTAAAACTGAATGGACTTATATATTTGGTATTTTATTCAATTTTCAGTTAGGAATTCGATTAAAAGGCATTTTTTTCTATTAAAATTGACCAAATCAATTTTGTATATCCTAGGTTATGGACTGTTTGTGCAATCAATTAAACAGTTGACACACAAGAACCCAAGAACTGCGTCATTGAATCGATGAACACCTTTGATAAAAAAAAGATTTTGTCAAATTGACAAAACTAAATATGTATATATTAGGATATGGATTTTTCTATTTGTATGATGAACTAAAAAGTTGGCTTATTACAAAATCGAGAAAACCGAACCATTGAACCTCAACTCGAATCAATGAACACTCACTCATAGATGCATCTTGTTAAAAAGATTATTTATAAAAGCAAAACCAATCCAAATTTATAATTGTGTTTTCGGTTCAAACTATTTTGTTTTTTTAATAATCACACTCTGATCCCTTTATTATTAGTTGAACTTCTGGTAAGTTATGATTCATATTTTATTAGAGGATGATTAACCAACAAAATTAAAAATATTGGATTTGATCTTGATAATTCGATGTATAATGACAAAATTACTCTTCTATTTAGAGGAAAAACAAAAGGTGTTAGTTATATGCGTTAAATAGCAAAAATGAAAAACGAAATGATCACAACCAGGAATAAAACTTGGACTAAAAGTGATATTTCATCAAACCATATGGATGAAAATCATAATTTATAATAAGATGTTCTAATGTTTATTTCATTTAGAGTTAATTACACAAATGATCTATGTGGTTGACCAAAATCACATTTGAATATCATGATTTAGAAGTTGACGACTGTGGTTTTGAATTTATAAGATATATGATATAATAGATTTAGTAACTCGTGTATTATACGAGTTAAATAAAAAAATATTAAATATAATAAAATTTTACTTAATTAGAAAACGATATTCTAAGATAAGATATAACTTAAATTAAGTAGGAGTGAAAACTATAAGTAATAAAACAACAATATCAACTTTTTAATTTTTTTTCAAAGAAAAACAAACATTTTGTTTAAAAAAAATTGTCACTTTTGAAAATTTTCTTATTATAACTATCATTGTTAATTATTTTTGGTTTATAAAAAATTTAATTTTTAAAAGCACTAAATTTAAAATATTTCATAGATGTTTTATAAAAAATATTTATTCTCTAAAAATTTATTTCTTTAGAAATAACATTCATAAAAATATATATTTCTTAATTTATTAGAAAATTATTTTTAATTTAAAAAAGAATTAAATAATATTATATGCAATTAAAATAATTATTAAATATGAGAGAGAAGCGGTAAAATTTTTACGAAAATAAATATAGTGTTGTCACAAATATTAGAAAATCCTCCAAGATACCATTTAATTATAGTAAGAATGTATGATCTAAGACAAGTTTTCGTTAGATTTTAAAGATAAACTTATTTATAATGATGAAAATGCCTTTTAACATAAAACAAGAAGTTACAAATTACAGTGACCGATTATGTAAATTTATTATTAAAAAAAATGAAACATAAAATCCAAACCACTCCTCTCTCTCCTTCCCATACTCTCTTTCTCTCCCTCCCTTACTTTCTTTGTCTTCACGCGAACAATCTTTGGTTTAAACACCATGGGTTTATCTTTGATTTTACTTCTTCACGAAAACACTATGATTTTGAGGGTGGATCAATTCATTAGAAACATATTTTTATTTGTTATAACTGATATTTTATTTGTTTTAATCAGGTTATTAAAATTTTAAGAGTGTTACAATTAGCTCATTCATATTTTTTAAAATTTTGTTACAAAAATCTCAAATTTTTAAATGATTCAATTCTTTATAAATACTATTAATATTTTATATATTTCAATTGATTTTAAAATATTTTTACAGTTTATGAGTGATTTAATTAGAATAATTCTAAAACTTTAGTGACCTGATCGAAACAAAAATATTTCTAAATGACCTGATTGAGAAAAATAAATATATGACTGATCTGATTAAAACAATCTTGAAACTTGATTACTATTTACAAAGTTATCTCTTTTTTTAATGCTCAACATATGCGGCACAAAGGCAACCCATACTTTACCTTGTGTTTAAACATCACGGCACGTATCTACAATATAGGGGCCGGGTCCGCCCCCTAAAAAATAATTTCGCCCCGACCCCATGAAAGAGTTGAAGCTCCGCCACCAGTGGCGGAACCAGGATTTTTAACGAGTGGGGTCATTTTTTTTCGTTGATTCGTTTAATAACAAAATAATATAAAAATGTTCGGCTTGTGCGGTCGGGTTTGTTCGGTTCAGAATGTAATTAAATTGCATTGAAAATATTAACAAAAATATAATATCAAAATCGGGCCAATCCGTCTAGTTTTTGGTTGTATGGAGAAAAAATGGGGGCTAAGGTTTTATTTTGTGTTATTAAAGTAAGAGTATTTTGATAATTTTACTTAAACAAAAAAGGGCAAAAAAGACCAGTATAGGTTTCGAACTCGTGACCTCCAAATATTTAGACGCGCATGGCTTCAATGGGGCATTTATCACTAAACCAACTACATATTTGTGTTATTTAATCAAACTTTAATATATTAATAGGTTCAGTTACTGTAAAACTATGAGTTCATTAAAAATTCCGGCATTATACGTTACACTACGGGTTCGAAAATCAATGGGGTCACTTGACCCCGTAACCGTATGCCTAATTCCGCCCCTGTCCGCCACTACGTATCTAAAGAAATTAATTGTTTCTCATTATGAGGGACCTAACCCCTATCCCCATTCACTTTTTTTTCTCTAGCGAGAGTCGCACCAAATTACTGGCATCGATGTCGATAGTCATACAACCCCTCGCCCCCAACAAATTTTATGAAGCATTAGACTATCAGAAAAGAAAATAGAGAAATAAATATGAATATTAATTAAATTGGCGAAACAAAGAACACAATAACGAACCAATAAACACAATGACTTACCCATATCAAGATAAAATATGGTGCAGAGTGATGCAAGTATTGTTACATTATGTGTTTACATGGCTATACAATGCTGTCGAAATAGCTCCCGGCTAGAAGCCCGCTCGAGTTTTGCATATAAAAAGCTCGCTCGAATTGACTTAATTTTAAACTGAACCAATCTGAGCCGGCTCGGTACGAAAACTAGTTGAACTCGGCTCGGTTTATGACGAGCCGAGCCGGCTCGGTTTAGCTTGTTTGTTAGCTCGACTTGTAATTGCTCGGATTTTTTTACTTGTAATATATATTATTTTTATGTATATAACATATATCATTTAAAAAAAATATAATAGAACTTTTTAGCTATTATTTTTGTAATGTTTGTATTTAATCATTCCATGTGATGCTTTTATATATATATATATTAGAATGAATTATTTAAGCACATTTTGATTATACTTTAAAAATAAACCACTAGATATTAGTAGTGTTTTGAGTTTTGTTCTTTTGATTTAAATAATAATAAAGTTATTTGTAATTTATTGAAGGTGAACTTAGTATATCTAAATTAATTTATATTTTATGAAAGTTAATATAAACCGGTTATTAGTTATGTAATATATTGAATTTATTTTCCATTTGAATTCTTTAATTGTGTATATCAAATTAAAACCGAGCCAAAACGAGTCGATCCAAGCCACCTCAGTTTTAAACCGAGCCGAGCTCGAGCCCAGATTTCCAGCTCGGTTAAAAAACCAAACCAAGCTAAACTAGCTTGGTTTAAATTCGAGCTGATTTCGAGCTTTCCTTGACTCGACAAGGTTCCGCTGATGAACAGTCCTATAGATATACCACTAATAACATGAATGATGATTAAAATTCATAATCACTATTTATATAAGTTCCTGATAAAACCCTATATTAGAAATACTAATGCCAACCCTATTCCTAATAACCAAACTTATTCAACTAAATACTAATGTGACTCATCTCTAAATTCAAATTTGTCTCCTAACTTAAATTAAAAAAATAATTTGAATAGGGGTCGTAATAGCTTTCCCCCTTCCTATGTTTTGAAACTTTTTTTTGCGCCTTAACCAATTTGACTTCTACTTCCATAGTGGTTTTCAAGAACTTTTCTATGTGTTCATAGTATTTGAATAATATTAATTTAACTCCCATCCATTTACATTGGTGTAGCTACACAAACACCACCATGTATACCTTGTTTGTCACGTGGTCGTATTACTTTTTAAATAGTTGTATTAGTCATTTTCTTATTAGTCGAACGCATCATGAAGATCGTATGATAGTGCCAAAAATAGTCATAGGGGTAGTACGGATTAGTTAATGATCACATTGGTCATTTCTATGTTAGCCAAACATATTATACAGGTTGTATGTTGCCTTAATACGCCCATGTGACCATATTTATTCTTTCTATGACACGTATGTCATTTTCATGTTATCAAACAGTTTGTGTAGACCATACTACTCATTTAAAGCAAATAAGACAACATTTGACATTTTAGTTACTTTCAATATTTTAAATTACAAATATCATTACTTAATTATCATTAAAACACACTAAGAGGGGCGGGAGTTGTTTAAGGTTTTCCCGATTTCTCGGGTTGTCATGTCAACTTTTTTTCCCCTGTTCCCACCTAGTCACGTTTTCTCTGGGCTCTCCCCGGACTTCACTTTGGGGTTGTTTGGCTGTATCTGAATCAACATTTTAATGATTCAAATGTCTGAATAGTTCAGCACTTAATGGTTCAGACTGTTGTTGTTGGATCAGGCCCCAATTGACATACACACGAAACACACTGATTATTTTATTGCTTGAAGTCACTTGTTTCATTCATAGTGAATTTTACATAAATAGTTACATAAAACAACGTAGTTGCAACCCACTACTCCTAAAATTTAGACCCACTACTTTGACTCAACTAACCCACTACTTTGACGGTTGACCCACTAAACGAAATCAAAGACATCCGTTTTCTAATCCATGACCCATACTTGACCCGCTACTAAATCAAGATTAATCCAACATTTGTTTCGTGAGCATATGTCTGAATGGTTCAAACATTTATCTCTAAATTGTTAAGTATTATACTAATGTTGAATGGTTAAGACCTCTTATCTGAATTGGTCAGACATTTTCCTTTGAATAATCAAGTGATATAATAGCTCTTAATGGTTCACACCTTTTAATGTTCCGCACTTAATGGTTCTGATAAAAGTCTAAAATCTTGTTTATAGTAAGGTTGTCAACACAGATTACAACGAAGAAACTAAAACAAACTAGAAACTGATTCTCAAAGAATCAAGTACAGAGAAACTTGTCTCTGCGATTCAGTCAGCACAGACTGATCAAGAAATAAATGACAAAAATGATCTAAACTAAGATCTGCAACGATCAGTTGCAAACCACACTGGTGAGCCCTAATCTTGAGGTGAAGAAGATGAACAACTCCAGAGCGTATAGGAACGTTCAGAGAATAATCGAGAGAGTGCCTTAACCCTAAGCTGATGCGATGAATATATACCCGAGTAGACCACGCAGCTACCAACAACAACCCTTCAACTTTATTAGACATCCACAATAAGCCCCTCTTCTTGTTCACATGATCATAACTAACCTCCAACTACAAAACAAATATAAACACAAATAAGACAAACAAATAGAGTTTGAATCGAGAAAAAATAAAGAAATACTATATTTTTAACACCCCCCCTATCTTTAGCAAAGAAACCCATGTTGAGCAATGCTCAATCCCTTAGTGAGTATATCAGCAGGTTGATCATTTGAGTCAGTCTTAACAACTTTTAAAACTCCAGAAATCACTTTTTCACGAACAAAATGAAGATCAATTTCGAAATGTTTAGTTCTATCGTGAAACACAGGATTTGAAGAAATAAGTAAAGCAGCCTTGTTATCACAAAATATATTAACAGGAAGAGCTTGTGGAACACTTAAATCTTTTAACAATTTTAATAACCAAACAACCTCATAACTCAGCACAACCATTGCTCGGTATTCTGCTTCAACAGAAGATCAAGACGCTGTTGGTTGTTTCTTACTCTTCTAAGAAATCAGATTGTTCCTGAGATAAACACAGAATCCAGAAATACACCTACGAGTTGCTAGACATTTTCCCCAGTCTGAATATGAATAGCCCCTTAATGCAAAATTATCACTTTTACTAAACAAGTTCTCTTTCCCAGGAGATGCTTTCAAATATCTAAGGAGCCTTAGAGCAATTTTAAGATGAATGCCTAATGGTCGATGCATGAACTGACTAAGACATCCTACAGTGTACGATATATCAGGCCTTGTAAGAGTTAAATAGATTAATTTTCCAACTAATTTCTGATATTCAGTGACATTAGGTAATTCACAGTCATTCTCAAAAGAATTATGTTTATAAGTAACAATAACATTTTGTTCAATTGGATTTCCAACAGGTAGGAAATCCAAGTTTAGCTCCCAACAAACCAAACTCTTACAATAAATCCAGACAATACTTTCTTTATGAGAGAACCAAACCTTCATTGGTTTCAAGCACTTCAATTCCCAAAAAATATTTAAGTTTCCCTAAGTCTTTTATTAGAAACTTTGTACTTAAACACCTTTTAATTTTGTCAAGTTCACATACATCATTTCCAGTTAATATAATATCATCTACATAAACAAGTAAAATACTAATGTTACTACCATTTGTTTTAACAAATAGAGAATAATCACTCTTACTTTGCTCAAAACCGATTTCAACAAGCGAGTTTGTTAATTTTTCATTCCATTATCGAGGAGCCTGTTTTAAGCCATATAACGATTTAATTAACTTGCAAACTTTAGTTTCAGATTTGTCATAATAACCCTCGGGTAGAGTCATGTACACATCTTCAGTTAAAGTTCCATATAAAAACGCATTGTTCACAGCTAGTTGAAACAGAGACCAACTATTTTGAACAGCCAAGCTAATCACACATCTAATGGTAACCATTTTGACCACAGGCGAAAAAGTTTCTTCAAAATCCAATCCCTCCTTTTGACTATACCCTTTTGCCACAAGGCGAGCCTTATACCTCTCTATTTGACCATCAGCCCTATGTTTAATTTTATATACCCACTTGCATCCTACTAGTTTTCTACCCTTAGGTAAATTTGTTATCTCCCATGTGTTATTTCTTAACAAAGCTTCCATCTCATCATGTAACACCCGGTTATTTATTATTTTGAAGCCGACGAAGGAAGAAAAATAAATAAAGTCCTAAGTCGAGGGACCAAACTCGCCACGAAAGAAAGTCGGGTGAGTGGGAGTATATAAGGGAGAGGGCAGCCCTTACCCTCTCCCCACACTCACAAATCAGCCAAAGAAAGAGAGGAGAAGAGAGAAAGGAAGAAAAGAGGAAAAGTGTTGGTTCGAGTAACCAAAATCGTCGAGAAGCGAGTCAAACCGAAGCTCTACTTCTTGGTGTCGTTTGTGTGAGTTCTAGTACCCCTCTTTTAAACGTTTTTTTGAATGATTTGGGGCTGGAACACATCTAAAAATCGGGTTTTTGTGTGTGTATGTGTGTGACCCGTATGCGTATGTGTATGTGTGTGTATGAT
>BJCM01003571.1:0-18468 GCA_018326385.1 Flaveria bidentis | reverse complement strand
CTCAAATTCTGCCTTCATTACTGCTTCAAATTCTTTACACAATTCTTCGTTTTTGGACCCGAAGATTATGTCATCAACATAGATCTATACAAGCAGTAAGTCACCATCCTTTTCTTTGATAAACAATGTACAATCAATCACTCCTCTTCGAAACCCGTGTTTCACAAGATGAGTCGAGAGCTTCTTATACCATGCTCTGGGGCTTGATGAAGCCCGTATAGAGCCTTGTCTAGCTTGTAAACTCTGTCCCGATGATACGGATCCTCAAATCCCTTGGGTTGACTGACATACACTGTCTCTCGGAATTCACCATGAAGAAATGCACTCTTTACATCCAGTTAATAGATTGCTTCCATTCTTGCCACTGGTGCAAAGACTTCATTGTAATCAATCCCCTCGACTTGTCAAAATCCTTGAACTACTAGTCGACCCTTGTTTCTGATAATGACCCCTTGGTCATCCTTTTTGCATTTCAAAACCCATTTAGTGCCAATGACCCTAGTACCTTTAGGTCTATCCACCATAGTCCACACTCCTAACTTCTTGAATTGTAGAAGTTCTTCTTGCATGACACTCACCCAAGCCTCATCATTTAAGGCGTCACTTACATATTTTGGCTCAAATTGAGACACAAAACATCGATAAGCACCGTCATGAAGGTAACCTTTTTAGCGGAGTAGAGCTGACTTCTTGTTTGTACTCCCGATTGTACGTCCCCTATGACATTGTCCAGAGGATGATAAACATTTAGTCGTGATCCAGGAGTGGTGGGTACAACTACCTCATTATCCAGATTGGGAATTTCAGGTTCAGTATCTGAGGCAGTGGGAGTATGAGGTTCCGAAGTGTCAGAGGCATCCACATATAATGCTTGTGTTCTTGTAGTAATAGGAACCTATTCCTCCTGATCCACCTGAATGTTTTCCACTTCTTCATTGTCAAAAGAGGAGTCACTTACCTCCAGTGCTCCCCCTGAGTTACTCGAAGACTGACTTTGTGAACCGGATGTTGTCGAGTCTAGTGGCAGTGTGTATAAGACAGCATACATCATCTTTGTCGATAGCTCATCATCAAATGGAGTGAGAGGAATGTTGAAGGACTTGAAGAATCCATCAAAATAAAAAAAAAGGCGTGACCTTTTCCTGCAGGAGGGGTGGTGAATCTCTGAACATCGACGTTGCACCACACTTCTACTTGACCCATTGAGTTGTTGTAAACCCTCTTATTCGGTATGTTGTATCCTAGAAAAATACCTTCTTCATCCTTTTCACTGAACTTTCCTGACTGATGTTTCTTCAACAGTGTACATGGTGCGCCAAACGGTTCAAAATACTCCAGATTAGGTTTACGTCGTTGGAGCAACTCGTAACACGTTTTACCATGTCGTTTAACCACCAAGACTCGATTCAAGGTGTAACATGCATTTGCAACTGCCTTATTATAGAATTGGATAGGCAGATTCGAGTCTGCTAGCATCGTCCTGGCTGTCTCTATCAAGCTTCTGTTCTTCTGTTCAGCAACTCCGTTCATCTGTGGAGTGTAGGCAGATGTGAACTGATGTACAATTCTCTTTTCTTTGCAGAATGCCTCCATCCACTGATTCTTGAATTTTGTATCGTTGTCTGAGCGAATCTGACGTACCTTTAACTTGTATAGAGATTCCAATGTGGTCACAAGCTGTTTGAACGAATCAAATGTTTCTAAGGCAATTCAATAGAATACAGATCTCCAGCGATGCTCTTGGTGCTCACAGGACCAAACAGATCCATATGTAGAAGTTCGAGAGGCAATTCAATAGAGTTGACATTCTTTTAATTGTGAGACTTCTTGGTCTGTTTTCCATTCTTACACGCCACACAGAAATCCAGAAGTTGAAAGTTTTTGACATTTACTCTATTAACCAAATCATTCTAAATAAGATGATTCATCTTCCTTGGATTTATGTGCCCTATTCTCCTATGCCAGGAGATGGATTCCTTCTCTGTTGCCTTTGACAAAAAGCATTGGAATTGATGATCGGTTGTGGAGACCTTTGATAGATCCAAGACGTATAAGTCATTATACCTTGAAGCTGACATTAAAATTTGGTCCTCCGGAATGATGTACTCCTTCTTCAACACGTAGCACTTCTTGTTGTCAAAAACAACCTTTAACCCTTTGTCACAAATCTGGGATACAGAAAGTAAGTTATTTTGTAGTTGTTGAACATAGTTGACCTTGTCAAACTTAACCTTCTGATTTCCCACTTTCTCCCTGTGCAGTGATATAACCTCCTTTATTTCCAGAAAAGGAAACATGTCCTCCTTTAATCTATTTGACGTTTGAGAGGAGTGATAGGTTCCCGGTCATGTGCCTGGATGCTCCACTATCCACAATTAACGAACACCACATTCAACACAAATGATTAGTGAAGGTTTGGGACCCAAGCCTTAACTGGCTTGGGTAACCCAGAGGAATCATACATCATAAATTCAACCCACTGTCCATTTGAGGGCGAGGTCATATCATTCTTCTTACTGATCTCAGTATTAGACATTTGATTTGACTTTTATTTCCACAAACCAGTTTTGTACAATGCCTGTTTGTGATAAACAAACGACTGGTTTATGGTTTGAACTTTAGGTTCATGTTTTCTTTTAGGTGGAGTAATAGAACTTCTTTTAGAAGAAATTTGTTTAGTATCATGAAGTTCAAATTTCTTTCATGGTGTCTGATACTAAGGACAATTAGAAGCAATATGTCCTCTCTTTCCATGATTGTAGCACGATCGACCTTCTACAGGTTGGGAAAGACACCTCTGTGGGGAAGTGTGAGAAACCGGTGTGACTTTGGGCTTGTTGGGTTTTACCTCTTCTTGTTTAGATGTTTTAACTTCTTTAACAAAATTTACCTTTTGAACGGTTGTAACATATTTTGCCTTTTGTTTGTTTAGCCTATTACGTGGAGCACGTGGTTGGTTACTTTGTTTCGTCAGTTTATGTTCAGAACTAGACGTGGTGGAAACTGACTCTACATTGACCTTTTTGAATTGTTCGTCCAAATTCACAATCAGCATTTTACCCTTAGATTTCAAAGTGTCCTCCTTCAGTTTAGTGACAGATTCCACCGTTTGACAAGTGGAATCTGGATCACTAACTAGAGGAGTGGTTACCACATGATCCTTAATAGGATTGTTAGTTACTGGTTGCATTTAGTATTTGATAGGATCTCATGTGGTGGAGGAACCACTTTGTAACCTAATCCCTCCCTGTTATTTTGTTCTTTCACTAAGTTTTTAACTATGTGAGAAGAACTAGTCGAACTGTGCAGTTTTTGTTTTAATGAATTTACTTCGACTTCCAAAACTGCTTTTTCCTCTTTATTTTCTTCAAGGGAGTTTAAATAGAACTTAATGTCAGTTTCTTGGTTGAAAGCCACAACTTCGGTTTCCCTTAGTTGTTTATTTAACAATTCTATTTTCTCT
The DNA here is from genome assembly GCA_018326385.1 of Flaveria bidentis. Taxonomy (NCBI): domain Eukaryota; kingdom Viridiplantae; phylum Streptophyta; class Magnoliopsida; order Asterales; family Asteraceae; genus Flaveria; species Flaveria bidentis. The sequence goes on along the minus strand of BJCM01003571.1, from coordinate 15,005 downwards.
TTGTAATTGTGCTCATTTAGTTTTAAAATATGATTTGCTTCTGTGCACAGTTGCAAGTCCTTTACTAAGCTATTGTTGTGCTCTAATAACCTAGAAAATTTCAAATCTATGCTTTCCCTAAATTTATTACATTCATAACAAGCATGATTGTCAAACAGTTGGTCTTTAGTACTTACCTGTGAAGACTCAGTTGCATCCGCCATCAGTGTAGAGGATGACTCTTAAGCTGCTAGAGATTTTGAACATGTCATTTTGGTATCTTCTTCAATCAGGGGTTTGACCACTTTCGCAGTATCTTTAGTTTCTGACATTGCTAGTTCGACTGCGATATCATCTTCATTTTCAGTATCATCATCCAACACCTCGACATTTGCAATCTCAGATTCTCTCGGAGGGACAAATTTGAAGGTCCAATCTTGTCCTTCGTCACCTTGAGCAGTCAAGGCCTTTGTCTCTGTACTAGACGAGGTAGCTCCACCTGTTGGTTTGTCCTGACGGTTAACAGTCGAGAACGGGTTGCCGTTACCTGTCTTCTTGGGCTTTACACACTCACGTTTAAAGTGCCCCATCTCTCCGTAGTTGAAACATTTAACTTTTGACTTATCGAAACCAAAAGTAGTGTCTTTAGTGGCTATCAAGTTTTGTCCCGTCTTCTTAACAAACTTTTTAGCTCTCCGCATAGCACTTGCCAACGCCCACATTATGTCCATTCTTTCAAGCTCATTCTCGTCTACTTGTTCGTAATCTTCATCTGCTAGATGGCAGTTACCAATCTTTCCTGCAACCAAACCGTCATACGAGTGAACAACAGCTACCAAGAGATCTATATGTTCTTTAGCAACCTCCACAGTGATATTCACAAGGTTAGCAGTCTTTAACTTGGTAGCATTTGCTTCAGGTGCAATATAATGGGTACTTGATAACCCAGACGTGTCAGAACATGAAGCTATGGTAGGTGAAGGAGCAGTTGAACTTGAAACAAAAGCAGTCTGAAGGGGTGCTCCTGAACTGGCTGTTGTGGAAGAGGCGTTGTAAAGTGAAGGATTTTGGTCATATGTTCCTTTATGCGACCTGTATTTCATCCTAAGTTCTTCCTCTCTCAATTTCAGGATGAATTCGTTTATGTCTAATTTTCCTAATATACTGTTTTGTCTCAAAATAGATACAAACGAATCCCACTTTTCTGGTAAGCCATCTGCCAAACTGGATACCTTGTCTTCCATCGACGTTGTAACTCCATGAATATGCAGCTCACTCATGAGATGATAGAACCTGTTGGTTACATCATCCAGACTTTCTTTCCTCATTGAAGAGAAGTTGTCAAACTCCTTCTTCAAAGCTTTTGCCTTTAGCGCTTTTAACGAAGCATTTCCGTCATAGCGATTTTCCAAGGATATCCAAAGTTTCTTTGCCTGTTTATTATCAGAAAATTAATGGAATATATCCTTTAGAATAGACTGAGTTAACAGGGCATAAACCTTCTTCTCTGCATTATATTTCATCTTTTGGATGTCAGTCATCCCTCCCAAAGTTAATTTTACCCCATCTGCACCAACCGGCATATCATATCCTGTTTCAATTGATTCCCAAAGGTTGGGATCAACTCCATTGAGGTAGATCTCGAAACGTTGCTTCCACTGTGGGTAATCATCTAACGTTATAAGCTTAGGTGGTTTATTATGATTCCCAGTCTCATTCTCCAAAAGTAAGAGGTTCAGCATCCGTGTGTCTCTACCTGCAGTGAACACTAAGTATTGTTCTTCCATCTCGTTAACATTAAACTTTTGAGATCAAGTACTTTACTTGTGCGAATGGACCACTCGTGCGATTGAAATTATGCGAATGAGTCAATCGTGCGAATGAAGAGTGCGGATGAATTCAATCGTGCGATTGGATTCAGTCGTGCATAAGGAGAGTGCAGTTGGAGTCTATGCGAATGAAGCTGGTCAGTCTTACAAATGAATAGGGCGACTGAGTTCAATCGTGCGTATGGGAGGTGCGAATAACTCAGTCGTGCGACCGAAGGTTGCTGTTTTTGCAAAAATGAAGGTTTTGAACACTTTAATGCAAAAACACAAATTTCTCATGAACCCTAATTGCCGTATGCCGAAAAACGTTAACTTTTTGACCTGGAGACGTCGAAAACACTGCTTGACACAAAAAGATTGAGTTTTTGAGTGAAAAATGCGATTTTTATATCAAAATCGATTGAATCACATGCAAATCAAGAGCCAAAGCTCTGATACCACTTGTTAGGACCGCTTAGGTACGAAGTACTAACTGATTTACGTTTATACCAAACCAAATAGTGTGGAATCCTATTTGATTGGCGATCCAATAAGTGAGAACGCAAGTATAATCGATCTATGAATGAATCAAAACGTTAAAAACGATTGCAAGATGATTAACTGCGATCTATGAACTTGGAACATGTGTTCTTGAGTCTCTGGACGGCTAGGGTACGATTATGTGCGTAAGTATTCGAATTGTTCCATTTTCCACGAATTAAGTGGTATTTATAGGTTAGGGTTTTCCATTTGTACGACTGAACCATTAGCATGGTTGATTCATGCGACTAAAGCATGCGGTTGATCCATCCGCACGACTGAAGGTCCAGTCGTGCGACTAAGTCAATCTCATGTCACAATCGTGCGACTGATCTAGTCTCCTGGTTCAGTCGTGCGACTGGTCCATTAGCATGAAGTATTCATGCGTATGGTCCTTTCGCATGAGAACTTCACATGATTAAGTTTAAACATGTTTCTCAACCATTATTGACTAAGTACTATGTATACAACCACAAACCTATATAGTTAGTTCAATATGTGTTATCACACAATAAACAATGAAATATTAAACATTATAAGCATCAACCACACATTGTATTTCATTCATACCCATTTAGTTACATATATGTAAGACATGAAAGACATATTACATTAAGCTCCTAAACTAGGTACATATGTATCAACAAGAATGTTTAGGAGGTAGGTGGCGGTTTCAAGGGCATAATGCCAAAATGAAGGAGGGAGAGAGGCTTGAGCTAAGAGAGTACAAATCAAATTATTGATGGTTCGTATTTTTCTTTCGGCTTTGCCATTTTGGGAGGAGGTGTGGGGACACGAGAAACGGAATTGCATGCCATTTTTGTGACAAAAATGTTTAAAATTATTGTTGGTATATTCGGTGCCATTGTCACATTGGAATTGTTTAATTTTTCGTTCAAATTGTGTATGAATAAGGTTATGAAAATTGGTGAATGTGGTGTAAACTTGTGATTTATTTTTGAGCGGATAGGTCCATAGAAAATCCGTTAAATAATCAAGAAATAATATATAATAGCGGTGACCGCATGTGCTTAAAACCGGGGAGGTCCACAAGTCACTATGAATGATATCAAAGGGTAGATGAGTTTTATTCATAGAATCATAGAAGGGAAGTTTAACACTTTTGCCAAAAACACATGACTGACAAAGAGTATTAGTTGGTTTACTAAATTTATAAAAGAACTAGACTTTAACGAATGCAACAAAGAGTTGCCCGGGTGTCCAAGTCGTTGATGCCAACGGTCTTGAGTAATGCCAACTAATGCAATGGGTTTGGTTGGATGCTTGATGAAATTTTGGTAGTGAGATGGTAGAGATCTCCCGAGCTATTGCATCGAAGGATAGGCTCCTTGGTCCTGAGATCCTTCACAAGAAAACCAAATGGGTCAAATTCTATGGAGATTAAATTGTATGTCGTTAGGCGACGGACTGAGATGAGGTTTTTGATTAGATTGGGAGCATAAAGAATGTTGTTTATTTTTAGTGGTGGGAAGGGTGGTGGTAACGTTTTGTTTCCTTGTCCAACAACGGGAATGGTCGTGCCATTGCCAACAATTATTTGTTTATTAGGTGCAAGTATTAAAAAGAAACGGGGAGTTCATACCGGGTTGTTCCATGTGTCAAGACGCGCCGGTGTCCATGTAGCTGATAGGATCAGAAGGTTGATTCATAGACAAAGTGTAGAGAGCCTGAGCAATGTCGGTTGGTGTTGGGTTGTAAGTTGCCAAGTGGTCCTGTGCTGGACGTGGGCCCAGAATTCCCTAAGAACTGTTGGGCCTAGGGGTAGATGGGTAAGGGCAGGGTGGCGTTAGATTTGATTGTGGGTTGTAGGATTGGTTAAGAAGGGATGCCCATTGGTTATTGGTCCAGTTGTTAGGAAAAATAATGTAGGGATGTTGGGATTGAGGTAGGTTATTGGGTTGGTTGGTTTGTTCCTTAGAGCGACTCGGCTGTGATTGTGACCGGCCCTACCGCGTCCACTAGAGGAGTCTGAGGTGTTCTGATATGGGGTGAAGTTGGTGTTAGTGGAAGGGCAGGTTTGGCTTTGGACATGAAGGGTTGTTGCGGCTTGTTGGGAGGAGTGGAGTGCTTGGTTGGCTTTGGTGGTTTCATTCATACACAACTGAGAACGAACATGAATGAATGAGGGCAATGGTGTGGTGTTTTGGAGTATGCTGCCAACGGTTTCGTATTGTTCGATGAAACTGGTTATGGTTTGCAAGACGAGATCGTGTTCCTCAACTGGGGCGTCAACGTTGCTCAATTGATCAGCCAAAACTTTAAGTTCTTGGCAATATTCATGCATGGAGGAATAATTTTCAAGACAGGTGTTAGCGAATTTTTGTTTGAGGAGAAGGGCTCGAGTTGCTTTGTTGTCTTGAAAAAGGTTATCGATTGCTTTCCAAGCCTCATAAGCAGTGGTGCTCTTTTTAATGACGGTTTTTAGGAGACCGGTAGATATCGTGCCATAAATCCATTGAAGGACGATGGCGTCAAGGCGTTCCCACGAGTCGGTGGGAGGAGGAGGTGGTTGAGTCAGTTGCTTATCCTTGTCAGCGGATGAGGTAGCAACAGAGGAAGAACGACGAGGCTGAAGGTGGTCGGCCACAAGGAACGCCATGCAATGGATCCGAAACAACTCCGACCATGTGTTGTAGTCGACAACTTCGTTGTCTAATGTGATAGGGACGAAGGTTCGGATGTTTGAAACGGTGACAGCAGTATGAAGTTTGTGATCGGCCATTGAAGAAGAAAACAAGATGAAAAGATTTTGAATAGGGATTAGGAGGATCGTGAGGATGATACCATGTAAGGTAACGAATTATTCCTTGTCTCCTTTTATTCACAAAAGATATTATATAATAATACAAACGTATCTTCTATATTTAGAGATTGATTCTATACCACTAATTACATTACTATATATACATGCATGATTTGTGGCGCCTATTACTATCCCTTCGATTTCCTTTTAGGATTTTTTGCTATTATTTGTTGATTGTTAATGTTGATGTTATAGGTTTCATTTATATCTTGTTTCCATGTCGGTGATGCTGTGCAAAGTCTCACTTGAGACTTTGTTGCTGATTTTGTTAATGATTTTGAGCATTAGCTTTTATGAGATGATGGTAATATGCATTCTGAATTATAATATCATGAGATATTGATTATCCGATTGGTTCGTTGAGACTGTTCTTTGCTTTTGATGGTTTGCGTTTGGTAGAAGGTACGATGTTGATGATGGACATGTATTCCTCCTTAACTCTTCGTTTTAGTTATTTTATGGCTGTGATGATACACTAAAACCGATGTCAGTTGTCCCAGATTGGTAGCCATTTTTTGTTTGTAGCCGCAACTTGCCATCGCTTCCGAAGCACCCTATAATATACTGAAATGGGGTCGCTCTCATTGGCTCGACAACCATTTTGGTGTCGCCGTAACCGAAAATAAATCCCAACCCATATATGGGTAGTCGTATGTAATTCGTTTGAATGTGTGTTTTATTTCGTTGATTTATTAGTGTGCAACGTAAATAGGTAAATTTGTGTGTTTTGTTGGTTTATCAATATACATGTTAAGTAGGTACAAAAATTCATATTTTTCGGTTTATAAAGTTCTTCGACACGCAACGTGTGTCACAGAAAAATAAATCTTTAATGAATTTCAAACAACTTCAATTTTCAAGTTCAAGATTTTGTAGAGTGTCAAAGCCAATTTTTCTTCAATGGAGCGATGCGGGACAATCACCAAATGAAACTTGAATGAATTGTCTAAAGTTATATTTTTTTATACATTCTTAATATGATACTAGTATTTTATTTTTTAGTTATATTATATATAATTTTTTATATATTTTTTATAAGGTCGTCATGTTATTAAATCCGGTTTGACCGGTCCAACCAATGAACCAGTAAGACCAGGTTTGCTATTTAGTTTGGTTTTAAAAACATTGCTTAACAGTGGAGTTCAATAAAGCTTTGACCTTTTTACGAATGACATTGCTTAGTATGGACTGATTTTGCAAGCATCACAAACCTCATGGAATCTCACCAAATAGGCATTGGGGTCGTCATGGTGCACGTCCCTCAGACCGATAGTGTTGTGTTTTATATATTAGTAAATTGTAAATTGATTTGATTTTAAACGAGTCTGCCTTGCTATCCATCCACATCATAGCAAAACCTGCACTTAGGTACTCGTGCTTGGCCTTTTCTAATGCTGACCTTAACACACCTTGATTTGATATCAAACCTACCAAATTAGTGATAGCTTAGCCTCAATTTAACATTCCAAGTTAGTGAAAATCTCTGTTTAGTCTTTTGATATTAGTTATTATGTTTGAAACAAATATTCTTTTACTAGATTGCTAACTACTATACCATGTAGTATTGGGCCTTATTTTTTCAATAAACGAGCCGAGCCCGAGCCGAGCTCGAGCCTGATTTTTTGACGAGCCGAGCTAGAGATTTAGAAATAAAACTTCAAACGAGCCGAGCTCGGGCTCGACTCGACTCGTTTACAATAGGCCCCTATTGTTAATGGTCACATTATGAGTCGTCGATCACTAATCGCTAATATCCTTTTTGTTTTTGTTAACAAAACGTGGTTGGTTCACCACTAATAATTAGTCTCATGACTAACCTGAGAAAGAATGTAAAAGATAGTCAAAGACATTCAGTTGTGATTTGATCTACGTTGATTATTTACTTGTGAATGTTGGGTACTTTTTCTTGTGGTATGAAGTCAATAGGAATGCATATGGTTGATAGTTTTAAGTTTTCTAAGAGCCGGATTTTTTATTACTATTTATACAATTACATTAAAATTTACTATTTTTTTTCTTCTTATTTTTAATTAAATATTATTTTTATTTACTTTTATCATTACATTTTCTTTTTTTCCATTCAAAACCACTTTTAGAAAAACTAAAATTTATAAAAAGTTAGGAAGTCAACTTAAATTCTCAAAATATATAAATAAATAATAAATTTTCTCTATTCAATGCTCATAAACATTTACAATAATTCTGTATAACATAAAAACACACTTATACATTTACAGATAATCCAATGTGAATGCTCTAAAATCAAAAGTTGAACCGCTATAGATCTCTTTAGTTTATGTGTGATTTTTATTTAATATAATATGAAGTAGGTTATTATGAGAATCCAAAAGACAAGATTTTGCTGATATCGCTTCCTTACTTTCAGCGTATAATATTCTTATTTAAAATCTTTTGTTACCCTAAAACTTATTAGATTTATTTGGATTAAATATTCAAGATGTGTATCGTTTTGTAAACAAATATACTTGTTTCAGATTTGAGGCACTTTCATCTATTTATTATTACCCTATTGAATATGGTCATAATATATGGTGCATCATTTGCTTCGGGAAGCCTAACACTAATTATATATGCACCAAAGTCTTGAAGTTGCATTATTACATGAAATAAGTAGTTTTAGAATTGTACATAACGATTGTAATTTAATAAAACAAGTACGAAACAGCCTTTAATCTTTATATATGTACACATGTTCAAGCATTTATCGTTGCACACAAGCGTGGGGAAAGTAGGACTTGAAGCGGACTCGCCATGGCATTTGTTAGTCCAGCTGTCGCGCTCATATCAACGGGTGCACCATTTGGAGTTAACATTTCAAAGTTGTGTAATAAAGTGGCTAAAATTATATGTAAGATTTGACCCGCTAAATTAATTCCTGGACAATGCCTTCTTCCGGCCCCAAAAGGGATCAATTCAAGATATGTTCCCTTTACATCTACGCCCTTATGGTTTAAAGACAAGAACCTCTCTGGTCTAAACTCGCAATGGTCAGACCATGTCTTTGGATCACGATGAAGCTTCCATGTGTTGATTAACAGCCATGTGCCTCTTGGGACATGGTACCCAGCTATGGCGCAATCTTTTGTAAAGGCTCTTGGAGGGTTTAGGCAAGTGGCTGGGTATAGTCGTAAGGTTTCTTTTACTACAGCTTGAAGGTACACTAGCTTTTTGATGTCTGATTCATTTACTTGTCTATATTTTCCTACTTGCATGTCTAGTTCTTCTTGGACCTTTCTGAGAGCGTAGCGATTGTTTAGTAATAATGAGAGTGTCCATGTTAGCATGACAGTGGTTGTATCTGTACCACCCGCAATAAGAGTCTGAACACTTGTTAGCTAGAACACACACACATATATATGTATATATATATATATATCAAGACAATTGTGTTCTAGTAGTTGTGTCTAGGCCAACCACTAAAGAGTTGCATACCTAGACAAAATTAAACAAGACAACCACATGCAACATGATAGATCTCAAAGCTAGTTTTCTAGTGTGACTCACCTCGCATGTGGCTTTAATGACGGTATCAGCACTGTAGCCTTCTAAGTCATGGTCTTTTACTACTTGTATCATCACATCCATGAAGTCGTTTGCCTCTATAGCATCGCCGGAAGTTCTTCTCTTGTGATGCTCTTCTAACCATTTCCCAATCATGGAATCGAGTTCCCTTGCAATTCGTTTCGTTGCTTTTTTATATCCGCCCAAATCGAACCAATCCAAAAAAGGAAGAGCGTCAGCCACCATAAACTGTCCAAAGTACTTAAACCACTCCCTTATCACTTCACGACATATCTTCATCTCCTCCTCATCTTCACCGTCTCCTCATGTGTACCTTTTTCCAGCGACAACTTTAAGCATTGTATTCATATTCAATTCCCCAAACCATTTCTTCATGTCCACCAACACTTTCCCTTGCCCATCTCTCTTCTCCCTCCAAAGCTCATGCATGTTTCTAATTGCACTTTCTAGTTCAACCAGTCGAACATGCTTAAGCTTCTCGAGCCGACTATTAGACAATAACTCTTGGGAGATTATTCTATGCATTCCACGCCAATACGGACCATAAGGAGCGAATGAAAAAGCACCCTTACGTCCCAAAATCTTTGCAGCGATGTAACTGGGACGATCCGACACATTCACATCATGTATGGTAAAGATGTCCTTAACTATCTCCCAATTACTCACCACCAAGACTTTACGTATGCCAAGCCGGACCATGAACATGGGTCCATATCGGTCAGCCATGGATGCTAAGGTTACATGAGGAAGATCAGAACCACTAAAAACTTTGAAGTGGCCTATTATAGGCCATGCACCACTTGCTTAAGGTGGACCTGTAGTGGTTTTGTAAAAGAATGATAAGCAGGAGATGACTATAATTATGACAGAAGTTATAATTATTAATGTGTAATACTCTTGCAGTTGTAAAAGTTCCATGAGAAATCTTTTGGTTTGTGTAGATAGATTGCAAAATGGTGGTTATATAACAAATTGTGATCGTATACTTATAGCTTGTCGAAATACGTAAATAAATTTAATTATTGGTTTCAAAAGTTGATATATAAATATGTGTTTAAAAACTATTAGTGATCCAAATAATTGCAGTTAGATGGTTCAGTTATAATACTTTAATCCATTAAACTATAAAAATATATAATAAACGGACTTTCTATTCTTATAATAAATTCAACTTTCCGAGCTAATTATCTTGTGACATTTAACATAACGACAATATTGAATTAATTTTTTAAGCTCAAAATTCCAAAGCCAAATGGATAACTACAAGGAAAGTCAAATATGAAAGATATGATGATACGGCCATTAAAATGCTAATGATTTGATAGACTAAAAAATAGTATGCCTTAAGAACGTGATATATACTTATAAAAATAACCAAAATTGTTGCATATCTTACTACTAGTGTCCTTTTAGAATACTCTTTGGGTGATCATCGAGAGCTGACTACCTGAATTATTCAAACAACTCCCAACTACCTGAATTTATGGTACTACAGGATTTGATTTATTTCTTCAAAACACTATCACGTATCATTGTCATTTATATAATATTTTGGTTCAGTGACATTTGATGTTTATCATTCACATCAAATTAATGCCACAATATAAAAGATGTAAAAGTAAATATTTTGGTACAAGTCCCACAATATAAATAATTTATAGGTAATTGAGTTATGTATTCATGTAACAATATTAACTTAGATTCTTCCAACGGTTGCCTATAATTTGATTTATCCTTCAACACACTCCCATAATCAAATCATGGTGACTTTATAACTCAAAACCTTGTCCTATATGCCTTTGTTTCTTGTGTCGAGCTTCATGCTTGTCCTCCAGTTCCCTCAACATCTAAAATTTATATGATGCACGACAGCTTATGGGAAACAAACAATATCAACACAAAGATAAGTTGGTTCAAGACATGAAGTCGGTTGGCAAAGGCGGCTTATTAAAGAGATTAGTTAGTATGTGATTGATTTAAATTTAAGGAGTCTTATTGATAGAATTGGTTTAGATAACCTTGGATTAACAAGTATTTAGAATTAGTTTAGCTAACCATGGATTAACAAGTATTTACACTAGCAGGGTTGTACACATGTGGAATGTAAAAGTTGGAAAGGCTCTGTTTATTCACAAAACCACAATGGAAGAAGAGATATTGGATCACATCCAATGTTGAATACCATAAAGCATCTCCGGATACACCATGTAACATCCCGAGTGTTCGAGTATAAACTTTATATTTTATAGGCTAAATTACAAATTTCATTCTTCTTGTTTAGCGGAAATTATGCAATGAGTCCTTTTAAAAAATAACTTTCACTTAATGTTTTTTTTACCAAAAGTTATTACGTAACAGGTCATTTTAACAATCAAGGTTAAATAATTTTATTAAATCAAGGATATTATTGTCTTTTTATCAATAAAGGACTATTTATGTAAGTGTTATGTTTATTCTTCAAATCTCTTTACTTTTTCTTTTTACTATATTTATCAATTGATTAATTAGCTTAATATATATATATATATATATATATATATAACACATAGAATACCACTAATTTTTATTATATTATTTTAACTCTAATTAAATAGTTTTTATTAATTTAAAATCATTTTATTGAAACGTCTAGCTTTCTAATAGATATATTAAAAAAATCCATTGAATACCATAATGTATTATTCACCATATTCATCTTCAATTTTTAAAAAACCGTTGATGTAACTACATTATTTTATGATGTGTATAGTACTCATTTGGATCCATTAAAGATGACTAACGCATGAAGATGCTAATTTGGTCGGTAATAATCATAACTTTCACTTTTATTATCAATTGTAATCACAGTTATATAATTATCATATATTCGCACTCAGTTTGTATATAATTTTACACTCGATTTAGCTTGTATATTTTTTCAAATATACCATTTTAAAATAAAATTCCGGCAAACATGGGGTATAACAACGTTCGGTGATTGTTATGTATCACCTTCATCACCTATAACATAACCCCGTTCATTTGTAAGATGAAGATTCCTTAATCAATCCTAAGCAAGTTTAGTATGTTCTTTCTAAATTATATGCATGATTTCCTGTGATTTTTGTATATCAGCTTCATAGTTGGTGTCAAAGCCAAACGCTCTTGAGACCATGAAGAACAAAGAAGGAATCATGAACCTCTATGCAAAAATTCATCACGTTCAAATCAAATATTCGGGTTAAACTTCAAGCAAGAATCAGTTTTCAAAACCAAAATCAACATCTTTAATCATCCGTTATTACAAAACCAACAAAATCAAAGCGTCTGATCAAAGAAAGAGAAATACAGAGGCAAAAGAACGTTCTTGTTCATAGGCGAAGGATTTAAGGGGCTGGAGGGGGCCCACCTTATCTTTTTTTCATCAGTAGTGTTAATTTTTACTTCGATAGTGTAAATTTTTGTCCCGATAGTATAAACTTATATATATTGAGTTCAGTCCCCTTAAAAAAATTGATCTCACCCCTCACCTCTTCTATAGAAGTGCTTAAGCTCCGCCACTATTTCTGTTGTGAATAATTAAAACTAAAATCAATTGAAGAAGGGAGTCGGTGGTAATTATCGAAGAAGTCAAAAGGAAAATCAAATTTAAAAGTTTCTAACCATAGTAAGAAAACATATTAAGAAATCTTTGTTTTATACTTTTATTTAATTAAACTTGTTTATGAGAAGCAAAATGACAAATTGTAAAATAAAAATTCTGTTTTTATTTGAAAAAGTTAAGTTTACTTCAAAATAACTTAAATAGGAAAAAGAACAGAGTTTTTGAAATTTTAATAAAAGGTTTATTCAAATTGATTTATATTTTGTTTCAAAATCGAGTTTATAGTAAATTTATTCCAACGTATTAAAGAAGAAAACTCAATTCACCACAAAATTTCTTAAATGTTTCATAAGTCAAAAAAAATTAAATCTACATACATCAAGAAAAAAATTGAACCTGTGCGGTTCACCTAGAAACTCGGAACATGTGTTGATCCACATAGCAAGTCACTTGAACCTGTATGTATCATAGCAAATCAAACATGAATGTCCATAATTGGTATAGCAAGTTCAAACCTTTTGGTTGAATCAGCAAGTCAAACAAATTTGTTCAATCAACAATAGCAAGTAGAACCTTTTCGGTATATATTTAGCAAGGACCAAACTTTGGTCAAAGGAAGCAAGCATGAGAAACCATTATGTTTCAAATAGCAATTCCAACACCTTTGGTCAAGCAAGTATTAACTAGTCAAGTAAGATTCTAATCAAATAGTTGATCATAATCAAATTTAGCAAGTTACAAGGAAAAACCTACTTAGCAAGTTGTTCAAGAGCAAGAAAAACTGATTAACAAGTCGGCCTGAAGCAAATACCAAGCAAGAAATATTGAATTTTGTGATCAATAGCAAGAGCAAGAATTTGATCACCCAATCAGAAGCAAAAATTCATAAATTATTCTAATTTGCAAGAAAGTGAGCAAGTCAAATAAAGAACAACAACAAGATAGGAAAGCAATGATCAAGAAAATAAAACAAAGAAAGCATGACGAAAAAATCAGAAAGAATGGTGACACCAAATCATGAACGCGGGAACATATCACTTCGATGTCCCAAACTAACCGAGTCAAACTACAACTCTTAACCGTTATTAAAGGAGAAAATTTTAAAGACTTATGATCTTTAGGAAAAATGATGCAAAAGAAGATGCATAAGAAACAAATGCACAATGATAAAAGCAATGATCTTCCAAACATTACCAGAAGATATCTTGATGCAAGTTGCACAATGTCAGAATACAAAAGAAGTTTGAAAATCAATAAAAGTAAGAAACCCTAGAGCATATACGTTCTAGAAGGCATGTCTACCAACCTTAGGAAGTAAGTGAGAGGCATTAAAGATGAAAAAAAACAAAACAATTTGTGACTTTACTATGACAACCCTAAAATCAAGGTTAGTAAACTAACGTCTAAAGAATTATTATAATTTAATAGTATATATACTAATATATCTTATTAGAGATTGTTAAGGTGATTTTATTTGACTAACTCTATAAGAATTTTGTATGTCTAATTGAACATGCATATGTGGTTCGCAAACATGCATGCATGGATGCAAAAGCATTTACATGTGCATGTATATAAATTCTTGTGAACTTGTGATTATTGAACCATATGTGTGTAAGTTACCAAATCATAAGATTATATGATTAGTCACTTGATTGATATATTCTTTCAACTAATATGTAATGAAATAAGATCAAAACTTAATCAAACATTACCAACTAAGTTAGCTACTAGAAAATTGATACCAAAAACAAAATCCAAACTAACTATAATCATTTGAACACTAAACTAACAAACAATATAAACTTAATTCTCGGGTCATTAAGGTATTGACAAACCTAATCCTTGGATTAACACCTTAAGAACTTCATTAAGGTGGAAGAGTGACACCTACCGCTCTTGCCACTCAACCCACACCCACTATTGACACATATCATCCTCAATTAACACCTCATGAGTCTAGGCTTAGAATTAGTTATGAAAGATCATGATGATCTCCTACTCTTGGCCAAAGAAAACCATAATTATGAAAGATCATGATGATCTCCTAGAATTAACATATCATCCTCAATTAACACCTCATGAGTCTAGGCTTAGAATTAATTATGAATGATCATGATGATCTCCTAGAATTAACACCTTATGAGTGACACCACCACCATCGACCAAAACCACCACAACCGTCACCACTCCCTCGACTCTCTCTCACTCTCTCTCTCTCTCTCTCTCTCTCTCGATTTCCATATCACATAACCAACATTTACCATCTTTTGATCTCCCTCTCGGCTCCAACATCAACCGAGCACCATCATCAAAGGCACCATATCTTTGTCATAACACCAATCTTCTTTAACTAACAAACTTTTGACCAACCCTCTAAGCTCAATAACCACCACATCAAGTGGGTCATCAAGGATCTAAGAAGCAATTCCCTAAGTATTTCTTCTACTCCAAACAAGGTTTGATTCTTAAAAACTATGACTAACAAGTTTAAAAATTATATATGTGTTTAACATACATATATAACCAACCCCGTATATATATACATATATATATACATATATATATATACATATATATATATGTATATATATACATATATATACATATATATGTATATAGATACATATATATATATATATATATATATACACACATATATATATATACATATATATATATATACATATATATATATATACACATATATATATACATATATATACAT
>BJCM01003567.1:0-12457 GCA_018326385.1 Flaveria bidentis | reverse complement strand
CGTAATGAAATCCATGGTGATGTGCTCCCACTTCCATTCCGGTATATCCAAAGGTTGGATCTTCCCATACGGCTTCTGATGTTCCGCCTTCACTTGCAAACAAGTAAGGCACTTACTCACATACTCCACCACGTCGCGCTTCATACCCGGCCACCAATAATCTTTCTTCATATCTTGATACATCTTTGTGGCACCAGGATGAATGGAGTATCGAGTCTTGTGAGCTTTCTCCAAAATCCTCACACGTAGATCCCCGAAACGAGGAATCCACACTCGTCCAAATCGAGTTTTAACACCAAGTGTGTTTTCACCCAATTCCCCAACCAGACCTTTCATTCTTTTAGAGTTTAGATGATCTTCTTTTAGTGCCTCATCCTGAAACTCCTTGACTTCCTTAATTACATCAGAGGTCATGATTATTTGGTACGCTTTCACCCGAATCGGCTCCGGGCCTCTCTTTTCGGCTAAGAGCATCAGCCACCACGTTGGGCTTGCCCGGATGGTAATGGATTTCACAATCGTAATCCTTTATGAGCTCCAACCATCTTCTCTGCCTCATATTCAGGTCTTTCTGCTCAAAGAAGTACTTCAAGCTTTTATGGTCAGTGAATATGGTGCACTTCGTCCCGTAGAGATAGTGCCTCCAACTCTTTAACGCAAAGACCACGGCTGCTAGCTCCAAGTCATGAGTAGGATAATTGATCTCATGAACTTTCAACTGTCGGTTAGATATAACATCCACAACTTTTAAGTAAATGGATAAAAAGAAAAGATATATAATTTTATGATTTAAGTGAAAGTAAATGGGCTATAAGTGTATTTTTAAAACAAAACACTAATATTTCGCCTATTCAAGGAAAGAGAGCCGCCTCTTTTCTCATTTCTTGCACTCAAAGCCTTTCCATAAAAACTAGAAAGAGAAAGCTGTAGTTGAAAGGGAGAAAGTCGAAGAACAAGAAAAAACGTATGGATTTCTCATGCTTTTGCATAGATTAAAGCTAGATCTAGCTTTGAATAATGTTTATGGTGTGTGTATTTGGGTAAAGTTTGTAACTTTTTATGTGCACGTGTGTAGATCTAGGGTTTTGTCCTCTCAGTTCTAAGCTTTGTTCAAAAGCTTCAAATATGAGTTCTTGATCCTCCTGTTTAAATGTTTTAACTTACTTTTGGACCTAATATGCATACTTACATTATGTATTTTTAACAAAACCATGATTTTACATGTAAATGTGTTATTTTTATGGTTGATTATGATGCTTTACATGATTGATAATGAAATAAGCATTCATGTCATGTATATGAATGAACCCTAGCTATATGAGGTCCATATTTATAATTAGAAGCAAAGTGTAATCAATAATGGAATAAAAAAGACAAGAATAAAGTTGTACATTAGAGTTTGAATAGACACATCAGGTATTGTTACCCGAATCAGGCCATTCACATTAACTTTTAAATTGTTCGCATCAGCCACTATTAACCGTATAGATATCTTAAATCAGCCAATTTGGTACCATTGCTCACATCAGGATTGCCTTTGATTAAATTTCAATGTAGACAGTTAGTGGAGCTCTAGCCGCACATGAATGCCCCCAACAAGGTATGACTCTTTATAGGTCATTAACCAAAAGATCTTGATCTAGTAACACTTTACTACATGGAGACAATAAACTTATGGTATCAATAGTCTTCTATCCTTTTATAAAAGACATAATTGGGTCATTTATATTAATTCTCAGATGGGGCTCAATCGTTATTGTTCTTGATCTAGATTCAAAGTGGTCCAATCAAACATACAATCAATTTAGATAAGACCTCACATTTCACCAGTTTGAATCAATAAGGACGCCACGATCTATGACTGTTACATATATTGTAAGAGTATAAAATTTCTTATCAACTGCATGCAACATCTATTATACTTCTAAATTATTCCATACCAAATCCTTTATGACTAATAGTTACGAGACAGCGGGTGATAGTGATCAAAGGATAACTCTTTGCAAACGGAAGTTCAAGTATGCATCGCAAATCAGAGGATACTAAATGAGCATACCAATATCAAAGCATCTTATAATTTAGATGGTTTGTGGTGAGTTACATTCCACATCATTCATAATGAGGTCTATGAATTTAGAAGTTAACTTTTTGAGTCCAAATCAAGAATGGACTTTTAAAATTGTTCCTAAAGTCTGTCCAACTGCAGATAATTTAAGATACATTTTTCATAGATTAAATGTATTAAAATTGAACACAATTATAAAAAATATAATTGTATTTAAATCAGTAAATCAAAATGAATTCAAAAGTATAAACATAAACATTCATACGTCCAAAAATTAAATAAAAACATATCACTAGTTAATCTAAGCATGTTCACATCCTTATGCTTATCATGCTTGTCCCAAGTCACAGGCTTTGTAAATGGCTCTTACAGGTTTTGATTTGTATGTATTTTTCTTATCATGATATCTCATTGTTTTACTATATCCTATTTATAGTGAAACTTTCTCTGAATGTGCTTGGCCTTGTGGTGAAATCTAGGCTTTTTGGCTTGAACAATAGCACTTGTGTTATCATAAATATCTTAAATGGTTGCTAAATAGTTAGAACCATATTAAGATTGGCTATGAAGTTCTTCTTCCAAGCATATTCTTTCATAACATTTGATACCATAATGTATTTAGATTCGGTAGTAGAATCTGCCACCACACTTTACTTGGAATTATTTTAAGAGATGGCTCCACTGTTGAATGTGAACAAGAAACCAGATTTTGAGCTAGAATCATCTACATCAATTTGAAAACTAGCATTAGTGTAACACCTTAAAATATGTTCTTCTTCAAATCCTTCATATATTAAGAACATATCATTAGTCCTTCTCAAGTACTTTAGAATGTTCTTAACTATAGTCCAATGGGTAATGCCAATGTTCTATTGATAACAA
The DNA here is from genome assembly GCA_018326385.1 of Flaveria bidentis. Lineage (NCBI taxonomy): Eukaryota > Viridiplantae > Streptophyta > Magnoliopsida > Asterales > Asteraceae > Flaveria > Flaveria bidentis. Next base: position 9,510 of record BJCM01003567.1, on the reverse strand, counting down.
CTAATAATGCTTAAAGCATATAGGATGTCAAGTCAAGTGCACAACATAGGATATTTCATAGAACCAATCGTTTGAGCATATGGAAAATTTTCCATTCGTTTAATATCAATGGCCATTGAAAGAGATTGTGATTTCTTCCATATAGTACCTTTAGATATTAAAACACCTCCTTTCTTGGAGTTTTCCATCTTAAAGTGTGTCATCATTTTGTCTATGTATGCGATTTGACTAAGCCCTAAAAGACGCTTAGATCTATACCTATAGATCTTGATTCCTAGAATCTAAGCAGCTTTTCTAAGATCTTTTATGACAAAACAAGCTCCCACCCATTGTTTAACTTCATTAAGCATAACAATGTTCTTTCCAATGATTAGTATATCATCCATATGCAACATGATGAATGATATAGTATTTGCACTAGCCATTCTATAAACACAAGGTTTATATACGATTTTGACAAAACCAGATTCCATAATTCTTGAAATGGAGCCTGATCCGATAAGAATATGAACATGATGTTGTTGTCCTCTATATGTGAATGAATTTGATTCTCATAAACACCTCTTTTTTAATGTAAATTTGTTGATATCGTGTGGAGGGATATCAGAAGCAAAGTGTGTCTACAGTCGGTTCCTCCAAAGTGGTTGAATATCATAGAGATGCTAAAATGAAGGTCTAATCAAAATTTCTTATTAATGTGTCAGAAAATTAGTAGTTGTTGTAGTGGTTTATTACACCTAGGAAGAGAGAAATGAGAGAATTTTTAATAATCATGCTCATCCTCCTAATGCAGTGATGTGATCCTAGGAAGTGTTCGATTCAAGATAATGGGTTTAAAGTTAAAGAAGACAAATAGAGTCGTGGTTGTTCTTGTTGAATGGAAGATTGACAGTTCTAGATTAGTTAAGATGGTGATTAATTGTAGTTTTGGTTTCGATGCAATGGCATAGTCTACCTTTTATTTTGTTTTCAGCTAATGGTAGACTAGGGTGTTTAAGGTGTTTGGTTTTGGTTTCGTAGTCTCATATTTAGTGCATGTCCTATATATGAACTAGTGTAGAACTCTTTTACACTAATTGTTCTTTATTGTTTTATATATTTAGTGCATGTCCTATATATGAACTAGTGTAGAACTCTTTTACACTACTTGTTCTTTATTGTACATATAAATCACCGGGGTAACCCTTTACCCAAAAAACATTTCTCTAATTAAAATGAAGATTCTAGATGCTTGTTTAAGTTTGTAAATGGACTTAATAAGTTGTTGGATCAAGTAAGACTGGTGCAACCAAAACTAACAGTTAGACAATTTTGGTGCAACAGAAGAAGGATTCCGAAGGCAAATGCTGAACTTCTGAAGGTCAAGTCTTATAGAACTTCTGAAGAGAAACTCCAACTTCCAAAGACAAAGTCTTCCTTCTTCTGAAGTTCAATACTTAGAAGAAATCAAGACAATGACTTCCGAAGTATGAAGTCCTGAAGAATGTCTCAAGCCACGGAAGAAGTAGTCTCTTTTGAAGTATAAGTGGCTTCAGAAAAACAAGTTCTTCCGAAGCCAATTAACCTTTGGAAGAACCTACTATGAACCAGTGTACATAAGTATGGACCTTTTGACACTCCGTTGCAAATCTCTGAGATACTGCATTGTGCTTTCCAAGCCCATGTAGTTGACCATACTTTATTCCACTATTCATTCCTTATCAGTTAGTATAGTTACCAACTTTAGTTGGTGACAAATGGTAAGTCATGGGCATGTCATGACTACCAAATCTTAAATAGTATTTTATCTAAGATATCTTACCTTTATTAATATAGTATTTGCTTTAGTCATAGGTTTCTAGTTGGTACCAATGTATACCGACTGTAGGTAGTAGTATATATAGTTTTTTATTGTAACTCATGTAACATGCTTGTACGAATCTTGTAATACTTTGAGTTGAGAAGTAATATATACAAGTATTTTGAAAATTATCTTCTTGTGCTTTGATTACTTAGTATATTATTATCAACTCTTAGAGGGATTCTGCATCATCTAACCGAGTGTGATTCAGTGAGTTTGAGAGAAAACATTAGTGTTGAGTGACTAAAACCAATCCTACAATCGATATTAGAGCTTCTTAGGCTCTTGATTGTGAGATCTTACCATCCAAATCAACCTTTTCTTCACTCATTCTTTCACCATACTCAAAATGACCCTCAATTAGAAATCCTCTGAAGGTGAAACAAAACAATGTCTAAAGCACCCATAATCACTCCTAAGAATTTCAAATCTTGGAGCAGACAGATTGAAGGTTTCATTAGGTAACAAGACAACATGACATGGAAGTCTATCACCAATGGACCTTAAAAGAGAAAGGTTGCAGCACCTGCTGGAAATGGTTCTATGATAGAGAAGGTTATTGAAGACTATTCTGATGAAGACCTCAAGGTGGGTTTTGAGCATTGTCATTCAGCCAAAGAACTCTTTGATGTTTTATCTCTGATGTATGCCAGCTCCAATGACTCCAAGAAAGATTCCCTGAAACAACAATTTGAGAATTTCACTTATATTGCCGGAGGGACCCTTAGCTAGCAATACTTCAGGTATATGGATCTTATCTCTTCCCTTCAATTTATGGGAATAGCTCTTGAATTAACAGATCTCTTAAGAAAATTCATGAGTGCACTTCCAAATGAGTGGACATCAAGTGGATAGAAAACTTGAACTCCCTCACTATGAGTGAGATATATGGCATCCTTGATTGATACTGTCAAGATATTGAAAACAAGAGAGGCCACCAGGTGAGTAGACCCTCAAGCCTTCCTGCTAGCAATGCTCTAATGGTTGCTGAAGGCTCAAGACCCCCCAATCTCAGTAGTACCTGACTTACTCCCAGCAGCCATCTTGGTCTTTTGGGCCGTACATCACCTTTCTTGAGGCTCCAAGGTATCAACAGACTCAATCAAGTCCTTTCCAGGACAACTGTGCCTTTGTCTCAGGAAATGGGCACTCTAGTGATTTTTAGTTTTTCTTTGATAATCTAGCATGTTTTAGCCCAGATGATGTCAAGTACATGGACATTGTCCAACAGACGATTTTGTAACTTATAGGGTGAAGAAGTTCTTCAAGAGAACTAGAAGGAAGTTTCCCCAAAAACCCAACTAATAACAAGTTTGGGTTTGACAAAACAAAGGCCAAATGTTACAACTGTAACCAACTTGGTCACTTTACCAGGGTGCAAGGCTCCCAAATCAAATCCGGGAACCTCTCAAGCCTCCACACATCCCACTACACCTAAAGCCTCCGGAAAGTCAACTGAACAACACACAGTTGTTGTTGCTCAATTAATGGACCGAAGCTTCATGGCATAGGATGTGACTCATGCTCACGCATTAACGGCTGGAACTAATGATAGCAAGGTATTTGAACACCTTTGTACTCCAGATTGTATTGCTAAAGTTAAAGTATATCAGAACTACAACATGGAAATAAAATCTTATATTAAGTCTTGAATATCCTTTAGAGTGATTTTAAAAAGGCTGAATATAACTATAAAATGAAAATAGAAGAGTTAGAGAAAACGGTGTCCTTTTCAAAACATGAACATAACCAAATTGAGTGACGCTCAAGCCCAACTAGTCAGGGTTGAGGCTCAAGCCCAGCTAGTCATGGTTAAGGCACAAGCAAGGAAGCATGCTATTTCTGAGTAAAACTTCCAAGTCATTCTTGCATCATCCTTCCACTCAAAAATCTGTTATTAAAACAAAGGTGGGCTGGGAACCAATGAAATTGCTCCACCCACACTCTTATGAGTATATTAGACAACCAAGATGTTGGACTAAAGAGCAAGAGGTTCCATCTGTTGACCCACTTTCCCATGAGTTGAAGAATGATACAACTATGGAGACCACAACAGGGAAAAACCAGGTAAGTCAACCCTCTTCCACCGGTGATGATCAACCCCTAACCACCAAATCTAGAAGAAACAGGGCTAAGGCATCCATAAAAACTACCAAGAAAGTGGCTAAGTCCAAGATGAAAATAGACCCAAAACAAAAGGGCGTGTTCATTTCAGCTGGATTCTAAGTGCTTTCACTTATATTGTTGGAGAGACCCTTAGCCAGTAATACCTCAGGTATATGGATCTTATCTTTTCCCTTCAGTCTATGGGAATAGCTCTTGAAAGTGGACGTTCTATTGTGTCTCTATCAAGAGGACATAAAACCTGAACTCCCTCACTATGAGTGAGCTCTTGAAAGTGGACGTTCTATTGTATCTCTATCAACAGGACATAAAACCTGAACTCCCTCACTATGAGTGAGCTATATGGCATCCTTGATGGATACCGTCAAGATATGGAAGACAAGAGAGGCCACCAGGTGAGTAGACCCTCAAAACTTTCCTGTTAGCAACACTTAAATGGTTGCTGAAAGCTCAAGCCCCCCCCTAAACCTCAGCAGTACCTGACTTACTCCTAGTAGCCATCCTATTCTTCTAGGCCGTACATCACCTTTCTTGAGGCTCCAGGTCTCAATAGGCTCAATCAAGTCCTTTCCAAGACAACTGTACCTTTGTCTCAGGAAATGGGCACTCTAGTGATTTTTAGTTTTGCTTTGATAATCTAGAATGTTTTAGCCCAGATGATGTTAAGTACATGGACATTATCCAATAGACGGCTTTGATAACTTATAGGGCGAAGAAGTTCTTCAAGAGAACTAGAAGGAAGTTTCCCCAAAACCCAAATAACAACAAGTTTAGGTTTGACAAAACAAAGGCCAAATGTTACAACTATAACCAACTTAGTCACCTTGCTAGGGAATGCAAGGTTCCCAAATCAAATTCGGGAACCTCTCAAGCCTCCACACATCCCACTACACCTAAAGCCTCCAGGAAGTCAATTGAACCACACACAGCTGTTGTTGCTCAAGAAATGGACTCGAGCTTCATGGTATAGGATGTGACTCATGCTCAAGCATTGATGGCTAGAACTGATGATAGCAAGGTATTTGAACACCTTTGTACTCTAGATTGTATTGCTAAAGTTAAACTATATCATAACTACAACATGGAAATACAATCTGATATTGAGTTTTTGAATATCCTTCAGAGTGATTTTAAAAAGGCTGAATATAACTATAAAATGAAAATAAAATAGTTAGAGAAAATTGTGTCCTTTTCAAAACATTAACATACCAACTATAAGACTCAAATCAAAGATTTTATCTCCAAATTAAGTGAGGCTGAAGCCCAACTATTCATGGTTGAGGCTCAAGCCCAGATAGTCATGGTTGAGGCACAAGCAAGGAAGCATGCTATTTCTGAGTAACACTTCCAAGCCATTCTTGCATCATCCTCCTACTCAAAAATATGTTATTAAAACAAAGGTGGGTTGGGAACCAATGAAATTGCTCCACCCACACTCTTATGAGTCTATAAGACAACCAACATGTGGGACTTAAGAGCAAGAGGTTCCATCTGCTGGCCCACCTCCCCATGAGTTGAAGAATGATGCAACTATGGAGACCATGACAGAGAAGAACCAGGTAAGTCAACCCTCTTCCACCGGTTGTGATCAACCCCTAACCACCAAATCCAGTACAAACAGGGCTAAGGCGGCCATAAAAACTACCAAGAAAGTGGTTGAGTCCAAGTTGAAAATAGACCCAAAACAAAAAGGTGTGTTCATTTCAGCTGGATTACAAGTGCTTGGAAACTTTGATCTTGGAAAGGTGTGTAGTAACATCACACCTGTCCTGCAAAAGGAATTAGAAATTAAAAGGAAAGATTGTTGATGAAGACAAGAAAAGCAAGAAACAATAGTCCTCAAATTCTCAAAAAATTAACATTGCATGCATAATGTATGGTTTGCAAAACCATATGGCTAAAGATTGTTACTACAATCCTCCAAGTACACATTATGCAAAATAATGTTAAGAAAGAAGGATTCAAGGAGGGTTTCACATTTGCACCATATCACATGGTCCAAGTGATAAGGAAAGGAAAGCTTGTTTTCGAAGAAAAGTTGCTTGTTTTCGAATAGATCTCTTCAACAATTTCAACATTTTGATGGAGGTCCCATTCAATTTAGAGGTGAGGCTGGAAGATACATTTTTGGTAGAGGGAGTGTATCCAACGACAAGTCAAGAATCGACAAAGTAAACTTTGTCAAACGCTTGAACACAATCGGTTAAGTGTCTCTTAGTTTTGTGATCAAAAGCAGCAAATGCTTTTCACAGAACATGAGTGCATTATCCTCACAAGATTAAGATAATTAGAAGTGATCAAGGGACTGAGTTTAAGAATCAAATTCTTGACTCATTCTGCAACTCAAAAGGGATTTCTGGACAATATAGTGCTCCTAGAACTCCTTAATAAAATGGTGTTGTTGAGAGGAGAAACAAGACATATATTGAGGCTGCTCAAACTATGTTAGCTGATTCAAAGCTGCATCTAACATTTTGGGAAGAGGCAGTCAACACTGCATGATATGTGTAGAACAGAGTTCTTGTAGTTAATCCCCATGGAAAAACCCCTTATGAGCTATGGAACAAGAGGCCACCATCCAATGGATTTATTAGTCCTTTGGCAGCAGGTGTACCATACTTAACACAAAAGACAATTTGGCAAAATTTGTTGAAAAGTCGGATGATGCCATCTTTATGGTATATTCCTCCAACTCTATTGCCTATAGACTTTATAACATCAAGAATCAACAATTTGAGGAATCATCCAACATTGTTGTCAATGAGCACACTCCTTGTGTTAGGGGGTATGACCCTTTATATTTTTTATTTAGAATTGTATCCAAACTATTCTAAACCTTCTTATGAGAATGTTTCAGTTGGAATAGGTACTCAAAGTGATTTTGATAATGATCAACTATTTGAGTTACCCAGACGTCTTCCAAGTTCTCCAAAAGTTGTTGAATATCAAGCTCTCATAATTATTAGATCTGATAGCATAACTATCTATAGGGATAATGGAGCTTCAACAAGTTCTTAACTTAGTGAGCCTCAAAACTCATCACGTGATAATGCAAAACACCAAGCTAATAGAAGTAGCATTCTGAAGGAACAGACAACTATCAATGCTGCCCCATAATCGGCTGAAACTGATGTTGTTTCTCATTCATTCAATCATTCCTCATTGAATAAATATGAAACAACAATTGGCCCAAGTGTTCAAGTTCCAGAGCAAAACATGTCCAATTTGGATCTATCTTTGCAACTAGATATGATCCCTAGGCTTAGGATTTACAACACTCATCCAGCTGAGAACATCATTGGAGATGTCTCTAAAGGTGTGAGAACAAAGGGACAAACTCATAATGGGAATGTCTGCCTATACTCATGCTTTTTATCTCAGATGGAACCCAAGAAAGTAGAAGATGCCTTGAAAGATAGTAGCTGGGTTGAATCAATGCAAGAGGAGTTGCTTCAATTCAAAAGAGAAAAGGTTTGGAACCTATGTCCACTACCATCGGGTCAAGTACCAATAGGCATCAAATGGGTTTTAGGAACAAGAGAGATGATAGAGGCTTGATCATCAAGAACAAGGCAAGACTGGTAGTTCAAGGATATACTCAAGAAGAAGGAACTGATAAAAACATTGATGTATTTGCACCTATTGCAAGACTTGAGGCAGTGAGAATCTTTTTTACTTATGTTGCATCCAAGAATTTTACTATCTACCAACTTGATATCAAGTGTGAATTTCTACATGGGAATATAGATAAGAAGTCTATGTGTGCTAGCCTCTAGGATTTGAAGACCCGCAGCACCCCAATTATGTGGGCAAATTGGATAAAGCTCTCTATGGGCTGCACCAAGCAGCTAGGCTGTGGTATGAGACATTGTCTTAGTTTCTCCTAAAGAATGGTTACACCAGAAGTACCATTGACAAGACTTTATTCATAAAGAAGTATGTGAAAGACATCTTGCTCGTACAAGTCTATGTTGATGAAATCATATTTGGTTCCTCAAATGACCAAATATGCAAAGACTTAGAGAGCATTATGAAGAAAAAAATTTAAGATGAGTTCCATGGGAAAAATAGACTTTTTCCTTGGAATTCAGGGAAAGCATGTAACATCCATCATTTTTCAAGTTATAAACCCGAACTCATTTTTTTAGTTCTATTACTAAACTATTATAATAAATTTTTAATGGATCAAATGCATTAAATGTGCAATTTATATTGTGAGTTATTCATTTAGCAATTATTTAAATAACTTGTAATAATTCATGGATTATAAATAATTCTTTATAAAGTTATAAAGTTTTATTATACATTTTGGAAACGACTTATAAAATGGATTTTAATAAACTTATAAAGATTTACTGGTAATTATAAATTTTAAATATTGGAAATGAATAATCAAATTATAAAATTTACAAGTTTTACAAAACTTATGAAGATTAATAAATAATTTATTTGATAAATTATTTAAATTAGGTTTATAAGTCTAGGGGTTAATTTATAGTTTTTAAAACATAATTCAAAAGTTTCCAACACAAAATAACAAACTTTCAAACAACAGGGGCCAAAAGTGTAAATATGGTTTAAAACCAAACTCCTCCCACTGTCGACTTCCCTTGCCGCCGGCCACCATCTCTGGCGACCACCAAACTTCAAAACACCGGATTTAAAGTGCAATTAAACTGTCTCTTAACCTCTGTGCATTAGGTTCGAATCAAACTCCCAAATTAATATGGATTAAACACTCGTTAAACCACCTAACTTGAAACCAAAATCCACATTCAAGTCATGAACTCATTCGACTTGAAACTGATCGAATAGTACTTTAGCAACCGGGGGAAAAGCATCAAACCAATGCTCCTAAACTAATGGAACTCTCAATTATATTTGCAACGCAACCACACACCCCATCGATTACCACCTTCACTTCGAACCTGCAACTCAACTAAAATCCGTCTTCTGAGCATCATTCAACGAAATTGATAAAGGGCTTTTGATCGGAATGACTCCAGGAACCTTTACCTGAAGTTAATTTGATTTTCATCAATGTTTGCATCTCGAAACATACTCGACCGTGGGCGCGACTGGATCTTCACATTGTAGCATCGAATTGTTCATCATTCTGGTAATTAAACCCGTATACACACTCGGTCTCACATGGGCAATCAAAGCCCTAACTTTGATTCCGTTAACATTCATGATTTGGGGTTCAATTGGAATCGAATTGAGTTCTAGGGTTCTTGGGAATTAGGGGATTTTGCAATTAATGTCTATAATTATTTTGGAGCAAATTGTAAACACATCTGGGCTATAGCCCAACTGGTAACTCGCAAACCCTATAGGCAGGAGGTCCCGGGTTCGAACCGGGCCTCTGCCAATTTGCTGTTTTAATAATTTTCCTTACATTTTTAAATTTAGAAAAATTATCATTATATTAATAAATTAAAATAAAAATTATTTTGTTAACTAAAACATTTCAGGAATTATTAAATTAATTTTAAAGGTTTTAAAACTTATGATTTTAAATTACTTTAAAAAAATAACAAAGATTA
>BJCM01003565.1:0-26124 GCA_018326385.1 Flaveria bidentis | reverse complement strand
TATATATATATATATCATAAACATGAATGCATCACCAACAGTACGGTGTGTCAAACGGATTTCTCATAACAAGTTAAGTTGGGTGACACAATTAAATGACTAACTCACACACGAAACAATTACTTGAACCATAAGGTGCCTTTTAATACATTTTAGGGCACGAGTAGGTCGCACTTACTCTCGGACTTTTGCTATTTGCGTAACCGGAACCTACGCATAAGATAAGTTTCACAACCCCATTTTCACTTATTTTCCTTTGGGGGAGATTACACGCAAATTACTAATTTTCTTAGACACATTTACTTGTAAATGATTTCATATTATATAAGTTGTTTACTTACCGTATGAAGTCCTCGGTTATCGGATCGTTAGTTTATTTCCCAAAGTTAGGTGATCCTGGATAGTACTATTGTCTTTGACTACCCCCACCCGGGTTATTTACCCTAACCTTGACTGAAGGTCTAAACGAGTGCATTATTAGCCTGTTCACCCTATGCTTATGGTAGGTACGGATAGGGGCAATCTATTATAGTTACATTCTAGCTTCAGTTGTGGTGCATATATAATATTATAGTATTGTATGATTGACAATCAAATCATTTAAATACTTATGATCCATTACACTGTTTACTATTACTTTAAAACTTGTAAACTCACCAACTTTATGTTGACATCGATTTAGTACATTATATGTTAATCTAACTTATATTAATTGTACTTGTGTGCTGCCTTGTCATAGAGATGTCGTCTGCATCGATGCCGATATATGTTTTTGACTCAGATGAGGAGTATGAGCTGACATCTCCGACCTCGACTAAAAGATCTACACCTACCATTTTAACCCCTACACAAGGCGTCGGGATCTAGCCTATTGGTCCCACTGAGGGCGAGACCCCTGCACCTTCTCCTACTGTTTTCCTCGCTCCCACTACGGACCTCATTCCTGACACCATTGAGGTCGTACCCATGACCTGATATTCTCGGTTACGTCCCCCTTCCCCAAGAACGTATTGGTAGATTCTTGCACCCGAGATTCATGCTAGTCTCCCGGAGGAGCTCATTCCAGGAATCACACGCATCATTGGAATCAGGATGTTGATGACCATTCCGGTGACCGAGGCACATATTTTTATCAAGCCACCACTTGAGCCAAGCCACAAGGCCACTAATGCCCTACTAGCTTACCTAGCCCTCAACCCAGTTAATACCCTCCTTGAGACTACTGATTTCATCCCTCAGCCAGCCGACACCGAGGTAGTCGCCCTTGATTCTGAGACTACGGATTCTGTCTCACAAATGGCTGACACCAACCCAGTGCATTTTGATCTCGAGCCTATTGAGGCCATTCCTTGTTCTATTGACTATATTCCACAACCAGTTGACCCGACCCCCCAGCCTACTGATTCAACCTCACAGACTACTACCCTACTCCCCAGATTCCTAACACTAACCCTTATGATCTCACTCTTGAGCCTGGTTGACCCCACCCATGTAGTCGTTATTCCCGAGAGATTGGCTACAGATGCCCGCCGTGATGTCAATCTGATGTTACCACCACCATCATACTACAAATACCGGACCCATCCTAGGAGTGTACTTTATGCACACACACCTAGGAAGCAGGTTCATATCCGATCTGCCCTACTACACCTATGTGTGATCGTACCCCCGAGCTTGTGCCTAAAAGGCGAAGGATCAATATTTGTCAGTGGGAATGGATGCCTAGTAGGTTGGATGAGTGGAGGGACATAAAGGATATTTCCTCTACCTTTGAGGTTGGAGAGTCATCACGTGACCCACGTCCGATACCACTCACTCGAGAGCAGGTGGATCTTACCGTAACCCTACTGGTCACACGTTCTATGAGGCATGATTAATAGCTACATAAGATATGAACCAAGCTTACAGAAGTTTAGGAGACCATTGATATGGAGGACGTGGAGTGCCAACTGGAAACGATTGAGGAGGGTAAATACCTTAATGATCAGGCCCTACATATGATGCATGACCGACTCACTAGGGTACAACAGGTGATGGTGGCCGTAACATAAAGAGCGGAGGCGGCAGAGTAGAGGGCTACACTAGCCGAGCAAAGCACCACAGTGGCTGAAGAGAGAGTGACCATGATGGAGGAGCATTTGGAGTCTACCGCACTTGCAGTCGTATGTATGCTTATGATTATGTCAGTGGTACAGACAGGCGTATTTACTCACTTATTTTGTTGATTACCTATCGTGAGAGGGTTGTGCTCACGTAATATATGGATATGAACTTGTTGTAGGAGTGATGTACTCTTAAACTACTTTGTAATTCTTACAATTTATTATCAAGTTATATTATTTTTATATTGCATGGTTGCATGGTTGCTTTATTGTTATGATTGTTTACTTTTAGTGCACATGAATCTGACATTGTTACCTATTGTCTTATCTTACTTATCATTATGATTTGAAGAAACATGCCACCATGATGGAGATACGTCCGAACCAACGTGGGAAATAGTACTCCTATGACAGGTGAGGCCATTGAGTAGCTAGTGGCGCAATGAGTAACAGATGCCATCACACATCATGAGGTGAACCGTAGCGCAGGAGGATCTGAGGTGAACGGGTGAAATGGAAGTGGTACATGATGTATCATAATTATAGGACCGTTAGAAGGGGCAATGCACTTTTACAACACAATAACACAAGTGAGGAGAGTTTTTTAGATCATTTAACAGATCAAATGGGGAACTAGAAAACCAGTTTATATAAGAGCTAAGAAACACAAGTAATAAAGAGACAGAACATGAATAGAAACAACACAAGTATTTGTTTTCAAGAATGATGTATATTTCTCTCTAGTTCCTTACAAGTGTTTACAAAGCAATGATAGTAAGATACAAGGACCATAGATACTTATACTACATCCTACAGTCGACCATACTTTGAAGGCCAGATGGATACATGATCTAGACAACAACAAAATCAATGTCTAGTGACTATGACATGTCATAGCTCACATCCTAATATATTACAAAAAGGATAAAAGTACATAAAGTAGAAAGTATAGACTCAAGACCTCAATGTACACTTACCAAAAAGCATGAACCTTTCACCAACTCATGTAAAGTTAGTGTCTAATCAGAGTTGAAGCGGAAAGGTGGTCCAACTTAATGGTAAAGGTACATCAGATAATAGAATGTGTTCAAAAGTCTTTGGAAGAAATCTTTCTTCAAGTGTTGGATATAGAAGACTTTGTCTTTGAAGCTTCGGAAGACTTCATGTTTGGATTCGGAAGATATTGGTCTTGGCTTCGGAAGATTTCACACTTAGAATGTTTTCTAAGGAAGAGTGTGAAACTTCTGAAGCATTCTACTTCAGTACACTTGTGCATGCATGCAGGAGAGACTTTGGATGTTTTGGGTTGCATTAGCCTTATATGAAACCTTACAAACTCCCCCTAGGCCGATGCTACCAAAACACTTGAAGACTTCAGATATCAACAGTCATCATCATGATAATGACCATCTCTTTCTTCATAAGATGATCAGGATCACTCAGACTCTCATAGTGTCTTCTCATATCAAAGAGATCATGTAGAGGTAGATTGAACATGTCTTGCCATGTGTAGACATCTTCAACACCTTGATCTCTGATGACATTCTATCTTTTTGAATTTATAGTGTATGTTTAGGACAAGATGGGTATTCCTGATGCTAGAGAAGCCACTTGGATTGGAGTTGACTGGGCTGCCACTTCATGCACTTCCTCAGGTTGATCTGACTCGCCCTGAGGTATGGAGGTAGATGGTTTAGACTTCTTCTTCTTCTTTGACTTTAGTCTAGAAGCTATCGTCTTCCTCCTTTTTGAAGACTTTAACTGAGAAGAAGGAGTTTGACACAGCTATGGATCAGAAGATGAAGCTTGTTGATGCTCAGCAGGAGGTTCAGGTTGTGTTGTCTCAAATGATTCAACCTTAACCTCCACTTCTTGAGGGATCTGACTTGGTGGGGAGTGTAAGTCAACTAGTTCTCCTCTTTGAATCTTCTGCTTGATCATGCTTATATGCTCATCCATAGTGGATAGAGACATGGGGCCAAGTCTCCTTCTGGAGAATCCATATAGGTTCAAGAAGCTCATCATCCTCTGCGTATCAGCAGACTTCTTCATACTCTTCTGGATGATGGCTATTGACTTTGCAGACTCTTCCCTCAACCTCTTCTTTGTGATTTTTCTTTCTTTGGTTACTTCAAGTTCAAGCTGTTTGAGATACTCAAACTCAATGTATTCAAAGGATAAGGGAAGAAGTGCATCTTCCTGATACAGGCATGTGGCACTCAGGTAATTGATCATTTTGATCCTATCTGAGTCTTTGTATACCTGAGGTTCTTGTGGAGCCACATCCTTTTGTACAGGACTTTCTTGAACTGGGGAGATGGTAGAAGATGTGGGTTCAACACTAGCTTGTGTTGCAAGGTTGTCACCTTGAGTAATGAGCTCTAACATTTTTTGGACCAGGGTTGTTTCTACCCCAGAGAAGCCAACTGTTGGTTTCTTCAAGATTTTAAAGATGTCGGGTTTTATCTATCCCAATTTAAGAATATTATTTGTTTCCCTCAACTGTGAGCCTAGTTCACAGTTGAGAATGTGTTAAACATAGGAAACATGTAATATTCTAAGGAGTCTAAGTTAGCAAGCAGGTTTGTATGGACAAATTGAGAATACATGAACTTGACCCCCTAAACCATCCCATGAACTATGAAGGAGAGATCTTCAGGAATCTGGTCCCAACCCCTATGCTTATTGGATAAGTTGTTGATGACCACATGTAGTAAGTACTTACACTGGGATGAAACCTTCCCTTTCCTAAAAGTCTTTACAGAGAAATCCCCTTCATAGTCCACCTGCTGAAAGTATTGGTTAACAAATTCTTAAGGAAAGGACAATTCACCTTCCTCATCATCCAACTGAAGATGAGTGTTTATAATGGCTGGAGTGATGAAGATTGTCCTCCCATGCAATGTAGCAGACAATGCCTTCTCCCCGTCTAGAATAACCTCTTGACAGGTTTTCTAGAAATCAAGTAGATGATCTTCATAAAGAACAGGATCGATGGTAAGGAAGGTGGAATAGTTAGACAAAACCAAGAATTAGCAAACCTCTGAGAAGTGCGGATCTTTCTCAGAGTTTAACAAGGCAACCTGATTGTGTTGCCTATGTAACTGCATGGAGAAATCAGGGTCATTTTTTCTGTTAAGGTTGGCAATTTAGGAAAGCTTAATGAAGAAGGAAAGAAAGAACAAAGGCGGTTGCACAAAGAATTTTGGGAATTTAGGTTTGGAGGAAAGCTGAAGATGATAGAAAGAGGGAGAAACCGTTGGGTTTATATGTGAAAATGATTTAAGAAAAAGTTAATGAAAAAGGATAAAGTTTTAAATCCGGATGTTGGTCCTACCTCTGAAAAATAAGTTTTCTTTTTTGCTCAAAAAGTAGTTTTCTTGGAATTCGAAAATCTTCCGAAAGTAAATTGTCTTTGGAAGTTTTTGATGAAAGAGCTTCCGAAGCCAAACTGACTTCAGAAGAATTTCCTGACAGTTTTGAAAATTCTGCTTCAGAAGATAATTAAGACTTAAGAGTTTTATTCAGTTAAGAATAAAGCTTCCAAGAGTTAATTTACTTCGGAAGAAAACTGTCCTTGAAATCATGTAAGTGCCTAAGAGAAAATTTTTAAACTTTAGAAGAGATTTCAGACATTTCTTCCGAAGGAAATTTACTTAGGCAGTTATTTGTTTTAAAGGCATAAGTTTCTTCCGAAGATAAAATTTATATCTTCCGAAGGATTTAAAACAACAAGATTTTCAAAAATCTAAGGAAAGTTCTTCTAAAAAGATTTTCATCCAGAGAAAACAAAAGCTTTATGAAGGTGTTGAAATAGACAAATTAGGACACGTAGGTTTTAGAAATAATATGATTAAGTTTTAAGAAAAGATACTCAAAGTTAATCATCCCAATAGTTGATATAAGTTACTTGAATCTTTGTTCATCAAAAGCTTTGGTGAATAGATTAGCATATTATTCATTTGTATTAACCTTGACTAGTTTGATTAATCTCTTCTCAAAGTTATCTCTAATTAAATGATACATGATATTGATGTGCTTTGTTCTTGAGTGTTGCATAGGATTTTCTGTGATTGAGATAGCACTATTGTTGTCTATATGGATGGGAGTCTCCTTGAAGTTGAATCCATAGTCCAGCATCTGATTTTGAATCCAAAGTATTTGAGCACAGCAGCTTGCAGCAGTAATGTATTCAACCTCAGTAGTTGATGCAGATACACAGGATTGTTTCTTACATTGCAAGGAGACTATCCTTCTACCTAGAAATTGACATCCCCCAGATGTAGACTTTGCAGTCATGTTGCATCCATCATAGTCACTATCTGTATAAGCATACAGACTAAAGTCAGAGTTCTTTGGATACCAAAGGCCAAGTGTTGGAGCACCTTTGAGGTATCTTCAAATTCTTTTGATAGTGATTAGGTGTGACATCTTAGGGTTGGCTTGATATCTTGCACAGATACAAGTAGCAAATATGATATCAGGCCTGCTAGCTGTGAGGTATATAAAAAGACTTAATCATTGCCCTAAAGAGATGCTCATCAACACACACCCCCTCAAGATCAGGCTCGAGAGAGTGGTTTCTGGCTATAGGTGTCTTAGCAACCTTATAATTAGTCATGTTGAACCTATTAAGTATGTCTTGAACATACTTTGACTGATTTATGAAGATGCCATTGTCAACTTGCTTCACTTGAATTCCAAGAAAGAAATTGAGTTCCCCCATGACACTCATTTCAAACTTGTCTTTCATCAGCTTTTCAAAGGCTTTGTAGTGCTTTGAATTAGTTGACCCAAAGATAATGTCATCTACATATACTTTAACTAGCATAATTTCATCTCCTGTTCCTTTGATGAAAAGAGTTCCATAAATAGTACCCCTCTTGTAGCCATGCTGACAAAGATACTGTGATAGAGTCTCATACCACTTCCTTGGTGCTTGGTGCAACCCATAAAAAGCCTTATCAAGTTTGCAAACATAATCAAGATGATCAGGATCTGCAAATCCCAGTGGTTGTTTGACATACACCTCTTCATCAATTACCCCATAAAGAAAATCACACTTGACATTAAGCTGGTAAACCTTAAAGTTCTTGGATGTAGCAAAAATTAGGAATATGCTGACAGCTTCAAGTCTTGCTACAGGAGCAAAGACATCTGTGTAGTCAATTTCTTCTTCTTAAGTATATCCTTTAACAACTAGTCTAGTCTTGTTCTTGATGACAAGTCCTCTATTATCTTTCTTATTCCTATATACTCATTTGGTTCCTATAGTAGTCTTCCCATGAGGAAGAGGACATAGGTTCTAAACCTTTTGGCTTTTGAATTGAAGCAGCTCCTCTTGCATAGCTTCAACCCAACTTCCAACCTTCAAAGCCTCATCAATCTTCTTGGGCTCTTTCTAATATAAGAAACAAGAGTGAAGACAAACATTTTCTTCATAGGTTTGTCCTCTTGTTCTTACCCTTGTGTCAACATTTCCAATGATGTTTGTGGTGGGATGAGACTTATGGATCCTTAGCTGAGGAATCACAGAAAGTTGCTGAGAGAGATCTAAATTAGAGAAATTTTGATCTTGCATTGATGTTTCTCCCACCACATTGTTGCACTTATCAAGAGAGACTAGATCCAAAGAGTGTGTGACATCATTGATGTTGTCTTCAATGGAGTGGTAGTCAACATCAAGAAATTATTAATCATTATCACCACCACCATTTTCTTCTATATTTGAAGCTTCTTTATTTGGTTGTGGAGTCTCTAAGCTGAAATTTGAAGGCATCTCAGATGTATCAGCTGAATTTGTCATTGTTGTGCTAATAGAAATTTCATTTGCAGAGTTAGTTACAACTGGAGTTGAAGATGTATAGCTTGAAGGTCTTCTTAGCTCAAATCTTGGATCAGGATCACCTGTAGGTAAAATTATTGTAAATCCTGAAACATGCTCATAGGATTTGTTAAAATAGTTGGTAACTAAATCAAGATCAAACAGACAATCAAGACCAAAACCTTTCACACAAGGAGTGTGCTCATTGAAAGTCACATTGGCTGACTCCTCAACTAATCTAGTTCTGAAATTGTCTACTCTATAAGCCTTAGCTTGGGAAGAGTATCCAATGAAGTGTCTATCATCTGATTTCTCAGCAAACTTGGCAATTTGATCTTTGGTATTCAAGATGGTGCAAGGACATCCAAATGACCTGAGAAAACCAATGAAAGGTTTCCTCTTGTGCCAAAGTTCATAAGGAGTCTTACCATGAGTTTTAGCCACTAAAACTCTGTTTTGCACATAGCAGGCAGTGTTGACTGCCTCAGCCCAGAAGTTGATGGGCAGTTTAGAGTCAGACAACATAGTTCTTGCGGCTTCAATAAGTGTCATGTTTCTCCTCTCAGCAACACCATTTTGCTAAGGAGTCCTGGGAGCACTAATTGTCTTGTAATACCCTTTTCATCACAAAATATATCAAGGATTTGATTCTTGAATTTAGTTCCTTGATCACATCTTATTGTTTTGACCTTGTGATCATATTGATTCTCAATCTTTAAGATGAAATTCTTCAGAATCTTAGGAGTCTCATCCTTAGTTCTAAGGAAGAAGACCTATATGAATCTTGTAAAATCATCTATGATCACTAAATAGTAAGAGGTCCTTCCTAGACTCATTACATTGGTGGGGCCAAAGAGATCCATATGTAACAAGTGTAGGGGAGTAGTGATGGAGTTTCTTTCCTTTGGTTTGTGAGATACCTTGTGTTGCTTCCCCTTCAGGCATGCCACACAATGGTCATCACTTGTAAAATATTTCTTTGGAATTCCAGTTACCAAATCATTCTTAATAAGTTTGTTCATGTTTTTAAAGTTTACATGGTATATTCTTTTATGCTAAAGGAAAGACTCATCACTATTTGCTTTAGATAGAAAGCATGAAACTTCTCCTGAAGGAGATGTTTCTTGCAAATCCATCTTGTACATGTTCCTTCTCCAGGTGGCTCTGAGCAAGATATGCTCATGAGGAATGACCACCCCAGGCTTGAGAACAATGCACTCATGCTCAGTGAAGAGTATGTTATGACTCTGATCACAAAATTAGGATACACTCAGAAGATTTTACCTAAGCTCCTTGATAAAATTTACCTTTTCAATGTTGAGCTTACCATTTGTGACCTTGCCCCTTTCTGAAATGTAACCACTTTCATCTCCTCCAAAAGAAACTAGCCCTCTATCAATTCTTTCAAAATTTTGGAGTAATGACCTATTGCCTGTTATGTGCCTAGAACAGCCACTATCAATGATCCATACATTTTTGTTTGTCTTGAGTTGTTCCTGCATAAAGAAAATGATTAGTTACATTTGGAAACCCAATCCTTATTGGTCTTGGGCTTATCAAAATAAGTTGAAGACAATGCAATGGTAATTGATCCTATAGTCATGCTGGATGGATCATTTGCTGAAGTTGATGAAGAACTTTCAGCCACTTGGTCTTTCTTTATCTTCCACACCACCTTTGGAAGCTTATACTTGACCTTCAATACTTTGGAAGTTTTGTTGACTTTGGAAGTTTTGATGACTGGTCCTTCGGAAGATCTTGCTTTTATTACAGCAAGCTTTAGTACTTCGGAAGCATTCCTTTCTTCTGAGACCAAAGTTTCTTCTTAAGGCAAGTTTCCACTTGTCTTCTTCTTCATTTTGGAGCTTCCGAAGGAAACAAAGTTTCCTTCAGAAGCTTTCTTTTTCTTCTCCAGACTCTTAGGATTTTCTTTCTTTGTGATGTGGAGAGTACTCTTTGGATTGTAGATACAATCCTTAGCAAAATGAGAGATACTCCCACACATAACACAGTCCATTTTCTTCCTTCTAGGTTTCTTCTTCTGAGAACAAGGTTGAACTTGATCACTTTCATTCTCCATCTTTGTCTTCTCAGATGATGTGGCAGTTCTTGTAGGGTTGGAACTACCCTTGGAGCTTGATGGTTCAGTTGTACAACAGTGGTGCACAACTTATCAGCCTTCTTCTTGATGATAGGATGACTTGGACATGAACTAGAACTCTTGTTGGTGGAGTTCAAGTTTGTGTCCTCGGCTTTAACCACTTCAAATCCTGCAGAAACAAAAACTTGTTTTTGTGCAGAGCTAAAGGTGGCCTTGATCTCCTGAGCCTTCCTTGCCTTTCTTTTGCTCTTTCTGATCATGTTCTTTCTTTTGGACTTGGTCATCCCAATAGCTTTACTCTCCTCAGAGGGATGATGACCTTCTTAGAATGCTCTTCTTCACTCCTCTCAAAGCCATTCTTTATCATCTCCTCTTCATCCTCTTTAGTCAAGGGATCTATGAGGGGAAGCTCATCTTCACAAGTTCCACACCTAGGAGATCTTACAGACAAGATTGTGTGTGGAGGAGCTATCTCACAAGATTCCAGTCACTGCTTATTCTGATAACACACTTTTGCATGCAAGGATGAGGATATCAAGTTTTTGAAGGTCTCTTCTTCAAGAACACATTTTTCTGCCCTGGCTTTGCTGATCTCAAGCTCAGCCTAGCATCAGTCAACTTAGTTATGAGATCCTTGATCTGAGTCCTATAATTTATGTGCTCATGTTTAAGAACTAAAATGGTTTTCTCTAAGTCCTCTATCTTTAACTTATAATCATTTTCAGCCTTTTTGAAATTATATTTTAAGATATTCAAGGACTCAATATCAGATCTCATCTTTAAGTTGTAGGACCTGTATCTATTAACTTTAGCAATACATTCAGGAGTACAAAGATGTTCCAATACCTTGGCTTCATCATTGTCAGCCATGAGTGCTTGATTTGGAGATGCATCTTCCACCTAAAAGCTCCAGTCAAAGCCTCCTTCTTCAACAACAACTACAGCTTGCTGCTTTGGCTTCTTATTCTTAGGAGCTCTCTTAGTATAGTTTAGTTTGGATTGAGTCTGGCCACTATTTGCTCTTGGTGTCTTGCACTCTCTAGCAAAGTGTCCCATCTGGTTACAGTTGTAACACATTACCTTGCTTTTATCCAGCCCAAACTTTCCACTCGCTGCATTGCTAGGAAACTTCCTCCTTGTCCTCTTATAGAACTTCTTGGCTCTATGAGTGAGAAGAGCCATCTGCTGAACTATCTCCATATACTCTAGATCATTTGGATGGATACAGTCCAAGTCTTCAAGGGTGAAGAGAAAGTTGCCTGAGGATTCATCAGCAGAGACAAAAGCATAAGAAGAACTTGTCTCTTGGAAGGGACTCCCTTAAGTGTAGCTTTCTTTTGGGGTCTTTGGGAAGGTGATGAAAGGACCTTTTTGTGAGTTGTTAGGGTTGCATATGGGATGATGTTGAGGTTCTATGCTATCCCTTTTAGTCACATGAAGGACTTAACCTATTTGATTGCTAGAGTTACCGGATGAATTTGGCATGTTCATCTCCATCTGGTGTCCACTAAGAATACCATACAACTCTGTCAGAGTAAGAGTCTTAAGTTCTCAGTCCTCTTGATAACAACATAATAATGTGTCCATTTTCTAGTAAAAGAGCACATAAACTTCCTTACAATGTCCCTGTATTAAGAGTTACTCTAACATCCATTAGAGTATCCACAATCTCAACATACCTGAAGTATTGTTGAGTCATGGTCTCACCTACTTTAAAGGTGAAGTTTTCAAACTGCTGCTTGAGGAGATCCTTCTTGTTCTCCTTGGCTTCAGTTGAGCCCTCATGGAGACTTTTTCATGGTTCCAATTTCCATGTCAGCTTTAGAGATAACTGCCAATTAAGATGTTAAGTATTTTGTATGTGTGAGGGATCTTAAGATGGTGAGATCTTATATCAAGAGCCTGAAAAGCTCTTATACCAAACGCAGGACCATTAGAAGGGGGCAATGCACTTTTACAACACAACAACACAAGTGAGGAGAGTTCTTTAGAACACTCAACAAATCAAATGGGGAACTAGAAAACCAATTTATATGAGAGCTAAGAAACACAAGTAATAAAGAGACGAACAAGAACAGAAACAACATAAATATCTGTTTTCAAGAATGATGTATATTTCTCTCTAGTTCCTTACAAGTGTTTACAAAGCAATGACAATAAGATACAAGGACCAGAAATACTTATACTACATCCTACATTCGGCCATTCTTTGAAGGCCAGTTGGATACATGATCTAGATAACAACAAAATCAATGTAGAGTCAAAAGGCAGATTGCCTTTTGACTAGTGACTATGACATGCTATAGCTCACATCCTAATATATTACAAAAAGGATAAAAGTATATAAAGTAGAAAGTATAGACTCAAGACCTCAATGTACAGTTACCAAAAGCATGGACCTTTCACCAACTCATGTAAAGTTGGTGTCTAATCAGAGTTGCAGTGGAAAGGTGGTACAGCTTTATGGTAAAGGTACATCAGATAATAGCGTGTGTTCAAAAGTCTTTGGAAGAAATTTGTCTTCAAGTGTAGGCTTCGGAAGACTTTGTCTTTGAAGCTTCGGAAGACTTTGTCTTTGAAGCTTCGGAAGACTTTGTCTTTGAAGCTTCGGAAGATTTCATGTTTGGCTTCGGAAGATATTGATCTTGGCTTCAAAATATTTTCACACTTATAATGTTTTCTAAGGAAGAGTGTGAAACTTCTGAAGCATTTTACTTCAGTACACTTGTGCATGCATGCGGGAGAGGCTTTGAATGTTTTGGGTTGCATCAGCCTTATATGAAACCTTACAATAATTTCTAGCATAATTAAAGACTTGAGATCAAAAGGCTTATTGTTAATGTTTAATTGTTATTAATATAATTAAACCTGCAACACAGGATCTGATGCCAATACCAAGGGATGCTACTACAAGACTTTTCGGAATTGCAAGCCGTTTAACTTTCATGGAAATGAAGGAGCTATTGGCTTGGTCCATTGGATTAAGAAAATGGAGTTAGTTCAGTGAATCAGTAACTGTGTCGAGGAGAACAAGACGAAATTTTCCACATGTACCTTTAAGGGCCAAGCACTCACTTGGTGGAATGCTCATGCCCTGACCTTTGGTATTGATAATGCTTACCAAATCATATGGGATGAGTTGAAAAAGATGCAGATTGATGAATACTACCCTTAGAATGAATTACAAAAGCTTGAGGTAGAGTTCTCGAACCACACCATGAAAGGCGTGGAAGTGACAAGCTACACCACCCGATTTCATGACCTTGCTCTCTTATGCCCTCATATGGTTAACCCAGAATTCAAGTCGATATAAATGTATATTTAGGGCCTTGCACCCAAAATCCAGAGGATGGTGACCTCATCCAAGCCAGTCACTATCCAAGAAGCGATCAAAATAGCTCACGATTTAACTGATCAAGCTGTGCATCAGGGAGTGTTTGTGAAGAAGACTGTGGTAGAAAGGAGTTATGACAACAAGAGGAAGTGGGACAATAACCACTATAGGAATACTCCACATCAAA
This sequence comes from Flaveria bidentis, assembly GCA_018326385.1. NCBI lineage: Eukaryota > Viridiplantae > Streptophyta > Magnoliopsida > Asterales > Asteraceae > Flaveria > Flaveria bidentis. The sequence goes on along the minus strand of BJCM01003565.1, from coordinate 12,576 downwards.
CTCAAACAAACAAGAAGTTGTTAGGGCTTTCACTACCAGCCCATTTGAGAAGAAAGCAAAAGGTGGGTATGTTGGAACCCTACCTAAGTGTAACAAGTGCAACTTTCATCATCATGGTGCATGTGTGGACTCCAGACATGTAAGTGTTTTGGTCATGCAACTAAGGATTGTTGCAAGGCGAACCCTACCCCCAAACAGTCAGGGATGTTTTGAATGTGGTGTCGTTGGACACTTTCACAAGGATTGCCCGAATTTGAAACAAACTGGTGGAAACAAAGCACGTGGTCGAGCTTTTGTGATTGGAGTTGGAGAAGTTCGACAGGACGCAAACATTTTCATGGGTACGTTCCTCGTAAATAATCATTATGCCTCTATATTATTCGATATGGGTGCTGCTAGGAGCTTTATGTCTAGTGAGTTTAGTTCACTTCTTGGAATTGCTCCCACATATTTGACTTCTAAGTATATAGTAGAATTAGCCAACGGTAAATTAATCAAAACCAACAAGATCATATAAGGGTGTATTCTGAATTTGGCGAATTACTCGTTCGACATAGATTTACTATATGTGACACTCGAGAGTTTTGATATCGTTATTAGCATAGATTGGTTGTCGAAAATGTAAGTGGAAATCGTTTGTCATGAGAAAGTTGTTTGCATTCCACTTCCGGGTGGAGAGACAATATCGATTCAAGGAGAAAAGTGTGACACTATGCTAAGGATCACTACGTGTATGAAGGCACGGAAGTACTTACGAAAAGGCTATAACACAATCTTGGTACACGTGGTAGAGAAGCAAGCGGAGGAAAAAGAATCCAAGACATACCTATCGTGCGAGACTACCCGAAAGTCTTTCCTAAGGACTTGCCCGAAATTCCACCCCAAAGACAAGTCGAATTTCTAATTGACTTGGTACCTGGAGCTGCTCCAATAGCACAATCACCATACCGACTAGCACCTAAGAGATGCAGGAGTTATCAACTCAATTGCAAGAATTGTTAGATAAATGATTCATAATGCCGAGTTTCTCACCTTGGGGAGCTCCGGTCTTGTTTGTCAAGAAGAAGGATGGACCATTTCGAATATGCATTGACTCCCAGGAGTTAAACAAACTCACTATCAAGAATCGATATCCACTTCCACGAATCGACAACTTATTCGATGAACTTCAAGGATCTAGCTATTGCTTAAAGATTGGTTTACGTTCGGGATATCACCAATTACGAATCTAAGAGGAGGTGTCCCTAAGACCGCATTTCGAACTTGTTATGGTCACTACAAGTTCATGGTCATGCCATTTGGGTTAACCAATGCACCAGCCGTATTCATAGACCTTATAAATAGAGTGTGCAAACCCCTACTCGGATAAACTCATGATCATATTTATTGATGATATTTTGATATATTCACGAACCAAGGATGAGCATGAATAGCATTTAACGTTGATCTTGGAGCTACTAAAAAACGAGAAGTTATACGCAAAATTCTCAAAATGCGACTTCTAGATCCGAGAAGTGCAATTTCTAGAGCATGTGGTCAACGAGAAAGGAATACATGTTGACCCATCCAAGATAGAGGCCATTAAGAACTGGGAGGCACCGAACACTCCGACTGAGGTGCGATAATTCCTAGGTCTTGCAGGTTATTACCGGCGTTTCACTAAAATTCTCCAACATAGCCCAACCGTTGACGACTTTAACCCAAAAAGACAAGAAGTTCTATTGGGGTGATAAACAGGAAGCGTGATTTCAATTATTGAAGCAAAAACTATGTTATGCACAAATTCTATCCCTCCCTACCAAAAGGAACTGATGGTTTTGTGGTATACTATGACGCATCACGATAAGGACATGGTTGTGTCATGATGCAACACGATAAGGTTATTGCTTATGCTTCTCGACAATTGAAAGTGCATGAGAAAAATTACACTACTCATGACCTAGAATTGGGAGTTTTTGTTTTTGCACTAAAGATTTGGCGACACTATTTGTATGGTACCAAGTGTACTATATTCACTGACCATAAAAGCCTTCAACACATCTTTGATTAGAACGAATTGAACATGAGACAACGTAGGTAGGTTGAGTTACTAGACGACTATGATTGCGAGATGCGTAATCACCTTGGAAAGATAAATGTTGTAGTAGACACTTTGAGCAGGAAAGAACGAACCAAGACATTGTGAGTGGGAGCGTTGGGAATGACGATCCATACAAGTCTAACTACTCAAATTTGTGATGCAAACGGAACATAATTTGAAGGACGAATCTCTTTGTAGCATGGATAAACAATATGAGATCAAGTCTGATGGAACTCGCTACTTCATGAATCAATTTCGATACCAAATTTTGGAAACTTGAGGGATCTTGTGATGAAAGAGTCACACAAATCTAGATACTCCATCCACTCGGGCTCTGGTAAGATCTATAAGAACCTCAAGGAGTTATACTAGTGGCCGAACATGATAGCTAACATAGCCACCTATGTTAGCAAGTGTCTCACATGTTCAAAGGTTAAGGAAAAATATCAAAAGCCATCAGGACTACTGCACCACCAGAAATTCCATAGTGGAAATGGTAACATATCTCAATGGACTTCATAAAAACACTACCCAAGACATCCACTGGGCATGATACGGTTTGGGTAATTATGGATCGACTAACAAAGTCTGCACATTTCCTACCAATTAAAGAAACTGATAAAATGAAAAGGTTGACCAGGATCTATCTCAAGGAGGTTGTGTCAAGGCATGGAATGCCAATCTCTATTATCTCCGATCGAGACAGTTGGTCCACCTCTAGATTCTGGCAATCATTACAAAAGGCCTTGGGTACGGGATTGGATATGAGTACCGCATACCACCCCCAAATAGATGGTTAGAGCGAAAGGACTATCCAAACATTAGAAGACATGCTTAGATCTTGTGTGATAAATTTTGGACACCGTTGGGATATTCATTTACCTTTAGCTAATTTTTCTTACAAATAACAGTTATCATACTAGTATCAAGGTTGCACCATTCGAAGCACTATACGGAAGGAAGTGTCGATCACCATTGTGTTGGATAGAGGTAGGCGATAGCCAACTTACTGGTCCTGAAATCATATACGAGATAACCGAAAAGATCACTCAGATTTAGAATTGACTCAAAGTCGCACATCACTATAAGAAAAGTTATGCTGACGTGAGACGCAAGTCATTGGACTTCCAAGTGAGAGATAAAGTTCTACTTAAAGTCTTACCTTGGAAATGAGTTATTCGTTTTGGTAAACGTGGTAAGCTAAACCATAGATACATTGGACCATTTGAAATCCTAGCAAGGATTGGTCCCGTAGCTTACAAACTCAAGCTACCACAAGAACTTAGTAGTGTTCATGACACTTTTCACGTGTCAAATATGAAGAAGTGCTTGTTAGATAAAACCCTAGTTATATCACTCGGCAAGGTTCAGATTGATGATCAACTTTATTTTGTTAAGAAACTTGTTGAGATCATGGATCGAGAGATGAAGAGGATGAAACAAAATCGTATTCCTATCGTGAAGGTCCGGTGGAATTCCAAATGAGCACTAGATTATACTTAGGAACGCGGGGATCAAATAAAAGTTAAATACTCTTACTTGTCTGAAACCCTACAGACTATAGAAGACACTAACTGAATTTCGAGACGAAATTCTTTCTAATATGGGGAGTATGTAAAAACCTGCAAACTCCAGGTCAATACCCGACCCGACTTAGTCATAATATTGTATATTTTACATGAGTTTTAATCAAGTTCTATCTATTTAAAGTCATTTCATGTGTTGCGAAATTTCATGCATACCATTTCATACACAACGTGTAACATCCGACCCATTTTCAAACTAGAAACCCAAACCCGAACCTATTTGAGTCAATCTTGTAAATCAAATTCATTATTTAGTCATTTTATATATTTTATTGTTCCAAATATAATAAATGTGTCACTTAATCTTATAATTTATAAAATAAATTTTATTAATTTTGAATGGTTATTAATTATAAGATTTAAATATTCAATAAAATAAATAATCAAATTGTAAAGTTTTTGTGAGATTTATAAAGTCTATAAAGATTTATAAGAAAATAAGTTGGTTAAATTATAATCAAGATTTTAATAAATTAAAAGTTCAAATTGTAATTATTTTTTATCTATTTATTTTATTTAATTTTATATCTATTTCAAATTCCAATCTTAACTCCATTCTTTTAAACTTCTATTCCAATAAATCAAGTCTTTTTATTAAGTTCTCAAGTAAAGATCAAAAGGTCATTGAGTGTTTTCAAGCAACCTATAACATCCTACATTCCTCATTGCTTATTTAAAGTGAGCTTCCATTTTTCATATTTTATTTGTTTCCACTTCCTAGTTGCATATAACTATTTTTGCCCAACAAAGTGTATATACTAATAATAATATTTTCATACACAAATGTTACAAGTTATGTTTTACTTAAATATTCTATCACATACAAATGGTGTTTCATATTCACAAAAAATGTGTGTTTGTTAGTGATATTAGATGCTTTTTTGTTCAAATATCGTAATTCTAATAGTGAAAACTATGTTGATTGAAGTTGAGTCTTTTGAGTATTAATGGCATTTTGGGATATTTGAATTTTAAGAAAGTATATTAAACTTATAATTATTTAAGTCTTGGTTTAAATGAATAGTTGTAAGAAAACATTATAAGAAAAACTATATAGTTAATGTTTGGTGAAAAAAATATGTATATGAATATTGGTAAAAAAATATAGTTTTATTTATAAAAGCGTATTATAATACGATGTTGTAAAGCCTAAAAGTTTTCTTTTTTTTTAACAAGGAATATATATATTAAGGGACTATTTTATTTGATTATAACATGTATAAAAATATATATAATTACAAAAACAATATATTCTTACTAATTGAGTTACGACTCGAACCTGATTTTAAATTACACTTGTGGGGTTGAACTCAAGCAAACTCACAGGAACACGGGATCATGAATACTTAACGTCAAAGTTGTATTTATTTTTATTTATGAAAGATAAATATATATATATATATATATATATATATATATATATATATATCATAAACCTGAACGCATAACCAATGGTTCGTCGTGTCAAACGGATTTCTCATAACAAGTTAAGTTGGGTGACACAATTACATAATTAACTCACGCACGAAACAATTACTTGAACTTTAAGGTGTCTTTAATACGTTTTAGGGCATGATTAGGTCGCGCTTACTCTCGGACTTTTGCTATTTGCATAACCGACACCTACGCATATGGTGAGTTTCACGGCCTTATTTTTACTTATTTTCCTTTTGGGGAAGATTACATGCAAATTACTAATTTTCTTGGACACATTTACTTGTCAATAATTTCATATGTTATATAAGTTGTTTACTTACTAATTGAATTTCATGTTATCGGACCTTTAGTTTATTTTCCCAAAGCAAGGTAATCATGGATAGTACTATTGTCTTTGACTACCCTCACGCGGGTTATTTACCCTAACCTTGACTGGAGGTCTAAATGGGCGCATTATTAGCTTGTTCACTCCTATGCTTACGGTAGGCACGGGTAGGGGCAATCTATTACAACTATAGTCTAGCTTCAGTTGCGGTACTTATATAGTATTGTAGTATTGTATGATCGACAATCAAATCAATTAAAGACTTGTGGTCCATTACACTATTTACTATTACTTTAAAACCTGTAAACTCACCAACTTTATGTTGACATATTTTCATGCATGTTTTCTCAGGTATTTGACAATTGCGTCAAGTTAAGCTAGCTTGGACTGCATCGCATTTAGGGTCATTCATGCTATTGGATCATTTATTTATGTATTAGTCGTGTCTTGAAAATAGTTTACATTAGCTATACTTCTTCCGCAATTCAACACTGAAAACAAATATGTATTTTTAAACTTATTTGCAACGTATGTTTACTAAACCATGTAGTTGTTGATCAATGACTGTAATTTCATGACATTCATGTCCGCGGAAAACTGCCATGGTTGGGGTGTGATAATGGATACCATCACAAACCACCAAAACCCTTACTGGATATAAACGCACGTGGTTTTGGGTTCAATTCTAGGTTAGATTATGGGGATGGTGATGGTGATATTGGTGCACAATAGGTGGTGGCGATGGAAACTCTAATGGCAACTATGGTGGAGAATGGGTTCACAATCCTATAGGGTTTTAAAAGGGGGGGTTTTGCGAGGAAGGGGGTGGTGGTGGAGTTCGTGTTTGTTGTTAGGTGGTGGTTGAAAGCAGGTTCTTGTTAGGTGATCGATGATATTGGTGGTGATGGTTGTTGATGATGGCTGGTGGTTAGGGCTGTAAACGAGCCGAGCCAAGCCCTGATGGGTTCGAACGAGCTTCGAGCCATAAATTTATTGTACAACCCTACCGGTGGTGGTAGGGGGTGGGAAGAAAAAGTGAGAAGTGGAAAGTTGGTTATGGGTAAATTATATAATTTAACTAAATTACTTACCAAGTCCATTTATCATTTTGGATATATTACACAAGTGTTCCTTACATTGAATAAACTAATATGCCCCTATAATTAACAGAAATAATTAACGATTTTAGTGGGCTAGAGTTTAATAATACAAATTGAAAATCATAAAAAAATATCAAGATTTTAAAACCTTTAAATGAAAATTGTTATTTAGCAGTAGGCAAAACTAAAGTTTACTCTTCTTCATCTATTCTATACGACATCATATATTTTAAAGATCGACATCACTAATAAGAATCATGGTCCTGTCACAACATAAACTTAAGGGTACATAGTGCAAACATGCAGAAGTTAAAACCCTAATAAAAACCCTAGTACCTTTACCCATTCGACCTTCATACTTCGAAATTTGTTGCTGAGGCATTTCTCATTACAATCGCCATTAAAGGTATCATCTTTCTCCATCTTAACACTAGCATTTGATTACCCTGTTTGAATCTTTGAATTTAAAGCTTCACAGATGAAATAATCAAAGCTTGTGGAGCGCATAGTTGTGCGAAATTGAAGTTTTTTTATAATTGATGTTTCCTATTGATTTGTTTTGTTTGGTTGTGTGAGTAAATTGTACTTGCAGTAGTAATAAAGAGTGTTTGTATGTGCGATTAAAGTGATTATCAAGTAACAATAATCTGTTGGTGTTTAGGTATGAGTGATTATGATTTTCAGGTTAGTTAGTCTTACTTACAACAATCAAATTTGGAGTGTTGAAGTGACTGATTCTGACTTTTAGATTAGTTAATGTCAAAATGATCAAAATTAGAGAAGCAGAATGCTTGAATAAAACTGATTATTAAGATAAAGGATAAGATTAATATTTATTGAGTTTGTTGTTTCTTTTATCGTGTTAGACCTGTTTTTTAGCTAATTTTAATATTTCGCCAAGTGATAACAAGCCTGGGAGCTCGCTGTTTTGTGTCCTTGAGGTTATGATTTCAAGTCATGGGAAACAAAATCCTGCATAAAGTGTGAGACTGCGTACATTAGATGGCAAAGCGATCTTGCCTTTTCTCGGACCCTAGGCAAAGCGGGAGCTAAGTCAAGAACCGAGTACACTTTTGTTAATTTGCTTAGTTTTGCCCATTAGTCATAAAATTTAACACAAATTAGCCTGTTTGTTCGTAATTGGGTAGTAATTGTCCTTCCTAAGTACTCTGATTGGTTTGGGAAATCTAGATGGATAACTCTAGCAAGTAGAAGCAGTTAAATGGCTAGGTTGGATGGGTTGGTAACATATTACAGGCGCAAACAGCTCAGGTTTAGCTGACCTCTCTAACAGCTTTTTGCTTATTTTTTAGTGCTATAAGTAAAGAAATGTTAAGTGAGATTATAAAAACTATATTGTTGAAACCTGCAGTGAGAAGACTCTTGTAAGTTATGACATTTGCTTGTAGTATTTGAATCAATATTCTTGTGATTTAGTTATTGTTCAAAGTTAGGATTATGGGACTATTTATTTTGGAACCTCATGCACTTTATTACCAAATACCAAGTACTCCATTATCTGTTTTTACCACCATTCGTGCATATTCTTAGTTTTTTAAGATTAGAAAGAAAATGAAAACTTTAGTTTTAGAAGTTTTGTATTGGAAATTTCTTTTGCTAAATATATCTTGATAGAAAAGTCGTATTTAGAAATCCTTAGTTAGGACCATATGAGCAGCCATTAAGTAGGGGTGTAAACGACCAGTGTCCGCCTAAGAATGAACTTGGCTAGTTTAACTTATGAACGCTCGAGAGTGAACTTGGCTTGTTTCGAGCTTATGTCTACAGCACAAGCTCGGGTCGTGAGTATTTATTTTAGCTCAAGCTTGGTTTGTTTATTGTTTTTTAGTTATTTACTTATTTATAACTTTATACATATATAATTGTTTTAATATATATTTATAGTTATAAGTTTATATATATAGCATGAAATATATACAGTATATATTTATTATGTAGTGAATGTTCATTCTTCTAAATGTTTTCATCTTTACACCCAGTGATTTAGATATAGTTATATGTTTAAGTAGGCATTGATTATGTGTTTTGACACTTATTATTGGATATCAGTTGGTTGAAATCTGAATATTTGACCACTAAATGATGTCCTTGCAACTTTGTTGTCTGTTAACAAATCATAACCTACAGAATCACATCAAATTTGCAGATTAAGCTACAAAAATGTCCAACCCAAAAGTTTTCTTTGACATACTTATCGGCAACATGAAAAAGGGCCGAATTGTCATGGAACTATTCGCTGACGTCACCCCAAAAACCGCCGAAAATTTCCGTGCTCTTTGCACAGGTGAAAAGGGGATCGGGAGCTCCGGGAAGCCACTACACTACAAAGGGTCAACATTCCACCGAATCATCCCGACGTTCATGTGTCAAGGTGGAGATTTCACTAAGGGCAATGGGACCGGGGGTGAGTCGATCTATGGTGCAAAGTTTGCTGATGAGAACTTTAAGATCAAGCACACGGGCCCTGGGGTTCTCTCTATGGCTAATGCAGGCCCAAACACTAACGGGTCACAGTTTTTTATATGCACAGAGAAAACTTCATGGCTCGACGGGAAACATGTGGTGTTCGGTAAGGTTGTTGATGGGTATAGTGTTGTGAAAGAGATGGAGAAAGTTGGATCTAATAGCGGTTCGACTTCATCGAAGGTTGTTATCGAAGATTGTGGTGAAGTTAAGGAAAATTGATCTCTGAGTTATGAGCAGTTACTATGAGTTTGAATTTCATATTTTGTAGCTTGAAACCTTGAATAATGTGACTGTTAAGATTTGTGACTCAATCTGAAATGGATCTTTTAGGCTTTGGTTGTATAACTAATATGTCAAAAACAGTCAAAACCGCATAATGTATTTGTATCTATTGCTTTAGATGTGTAGGGTTTTGCGGTTTTTAACATGTTATTCTTATTCTTGAATCTTCATAATCTATTTAGGTTTTGAATCTTCACGGGCGGAAATTTTAAGTGTCATTAGGCCATCTCAAATGGGTCGGGTCGGTTCAACAAAAAACATTTTTTTCTTGTCAGATGGGTCGGGTCGGTTCATTGACGTAAAAAATCGTTAAAATGGTCCCAAACTCGTGAATTTGCGTATATGTATAATATAATAAAAATCATATTGAAGCAATTATACTCATGAAACTGATGATATGTGATGTTTGAAACAATTATACTCATTTTGATGATATGTTCAACATGTTTTAGATATATTATTATTAAATATATTTATCTTGATATAATTTTTTTCTTTCTACTAATTACATGATTATTTGAGAGTAAAATTAAAAATATGCATTCAATTACAGACCCGGTTAGTAAGAAAATATGGTTCGCCGGCCTGTCAGAAGATAACCAGACCCAATGTAGTTCCGCTCCAAATAATATATTTGAGATAATTTTGCTCTTTTCTTTAATTTCAAGAATTTTAAGGGGGGCGGTGGCAAAATTTTACGAGGGACGGTCAGAATTTTCACGTATATATAACACTGGAAAAAAAATTAGGGTGGGCGGCTGCACCCCTCCCTTGGCTCTAGGTCCGCCCATGATTACATGATACTATCTAACAATCATTCTAACGCCACTATAATCAGTGGTTATGATCAGAACTGAACAATAAACAAAGAAATGTAATGTAAGTCACATGAATGATCATCTTAGAGTTTTTGAAAAAGAAAAACATGAAACTGATAAATTTTCTACTACTTCTGATCCGTAAGTTCATGTCACATCAAATTGTAACTCTATAACTACAAGATATATAAATTAATATCATATAAAGTCTTGTATTTTTCCGGGGACATGATCAGTGATAAGAGCGTTTGAAGGTGTCAAACAAAGGTTAGAGATTTCTCGAGAGATCAGAACTTGAATTGTGATTTTAGTTAGGACTCCTAGTTCTATTTGTATGTATTATTGTTGCCTACTTTTCTTGTGTGTTATTAGACATAGATGTCCTTCACTTGGTTTGCCCGGCATATGCTTCCTACTTAGGGTTTTTTTGGTCTTAAGGTGTATTATTTGTAAGTGTGGCTTTAGTTATATATGAGCATTTACAATGCCTTTATGTGTTGTGTATATGTTGGCACCAGTCTAACCACGTGTGTGCTATACAAGTTGAAAATTTTATATTTAAAATAGAGTAAATTACACGCATGGTCCTTATGTTTTGCTAAAATTTTAATTGGTCTTTAAAGTTTAACAATTATAATATGATTCCTAATATTTAATTATTTTTCATATATAGTATTAAATCCTATTAGTCAACAATTAATAATGTTAAAAACAATAAAAATGACATTTTACCCTGATCAACCATTCATTAACTTACCATTTAAACTATAGTATTATTTTTATCAAGGAAAGCTTTATACTCTTGTTTTTCTTAATTTTTTAAATATTTTTAATATTTTATTATTAATATGTTTATTATATAATAAAATACATTTAAATACATGAATACAACTTTTTAATAACATATTTGATTAAATGTTTGCTTTTTAACGTGTTTAAACCGTCCGTTTTCTAAATGATGTTCTTAAAACCTTTTGATATTTTAAACGTTTTTATAAAACTATTTGGTTTTCTAAAGTTTTTTCTTAAGCCATTTATTTTTTAAAGCATATTTAAAAACCAATCACTTCTTTATACATCTTTTTCAAAAACAATTCATTATATCAAACGACACTTTTAATTTTTTTTAAACGTTTAATAAAAAAATAATTTGAAAAAACCATATTTAGAAAATGAATAAAAGTTACATTTAAAAACTGAATGGTTTTAAGAAAGACTATAATAATTTTAAAAGGTACCTTTAAAAATAAAAAAAATTTAAGAGAGACATTTTAGAAAATCAAAAGTTTTAGAGAAATATTTAAAAACCTAAACATTCTAAAAGTGACATTAACTAACAGAATAAAGACCATCGATAAAAGATAAATACAATATTCGGGACTATATTTGAAATTTAAAAATTTAAGGATCAAATCCAAAATTTTGATCGAACTACAAGAGCCATCCATGTAATTTACTTTTTAAAATAAATATAAATATAAATAATTAGTTACTATTAATAAGTCTATAATATATACAAATGTGAAGGTTGATTAAATAAATGTATATATATGTAAATTAAACGAAAGAATTAAATACATAAAAATAATACTATTGTTTATAAACATTAAAAACTTTTTTGTATATAGATCCTTAACCAAATTTAGTGAATAACTTCTCAAACTTAAAAAATTTTCTTTTTTAGCATATTCTTTTGTATTATAGTGTCTCATAATATCTTCTACTCGACCACACTAAATTTAATATAGTAAGTTTCTACTGAATTATACATTGTCTGCATTCATAAACGAATCACGACATGATATGCCAAGATCCTTTAAAAAAGTTACTTCTAATACTAATGATGTCGTATTGAGCAAGATAACTTGATTTTTTATTAATAATGTATAAACCAATATACATGAATAAAAACACAAACAAAGTGAAAGTTGGTTGTAGGACAAAAATTCAGTATTAAGATTTATCATAAAAACTTTTTTTAGATCCAAGTGTAAATAATATTGTAATTGAATGTAATACGAAATGACTTGAAAATAATGATTGTGTGAATAATTGAGAAGTAGAAGAAATTTTTCATGTAGAATAAGTGAACTCTTTGATCATAGGAGAATATATTTTGTATAATAAAATAATGATAGTATATTATCTTTGATAGTAGAAGAATACAAAAACAATGATAGTATAATGATAATAAAATAATGATAGTATATTATCTTTGAAAATAATGATTGTGTGGTTAGTACGTTATGATCCAAGTCAGGTCATACCCAATAACAAGCTATACAAACACCTACAAACATTTATTTGTTGATAAGATCATACAACGAATGTTTGACACCTATTTAGAAAATTGGTTTTCTAAATATTGCTTTTGTGAATAGAACAATTATATGGATAACTTGTTCATGAGAATTTTAATTGTTTCATTATTTAAGTTGGTTAAATAATGACATATAAAATG
>BJCM01003563.1:0-10441 GCA_018326385.1 Flaveria bidentis | reverse complement strand
CTTGTTCTCCTCAGAAGGACAATGAGCCTTCTTAGAATCCTCTTCTTCACTCTTCTCAGAGGGATTCTTCATTGTCACTTCTTCATCCTCTTCAGTCAAAGGGTCTATGAGAGGGAGCTCATCTTCACAAGTTCCACACCTGGGAGATCTTACAGACAAGATTGTGTGTGGAGGAGCTATCTCATTTGAACCCAGTCCCTGTTTGTTCTGATAGCATACTTTTGCATGTAGGGATGAGGAAACAGGTCTCCATAACCCATAACATCTTATTCCTGATAGATAGATATAGGAGTGATTCCACATGCTAATAATTAGGTAGCGTTTGATAGGTAAGGATGAGGGACAGGATGACATAAATCATTAAGGGTGAATGAATAAATACATGTTTAATTGGTGAAGGTAATGAAATAAACTATTACATGATAATTGATTTCATTCCCTTAAGTTCATTTCGTCCACCATCATCCCCTTCTTTTTTTTTTCATTCCATCTCTTCTTTTATCATTAGTGACCAACACCACCCACTCACCCACCACAACAACCACCATCGCCCACCAAGATTGTTTGTCACCAACAACCACCAACACCACCGGCCACCGTCGTTGTTGCCAACCACCGACCACCGCCGTCGCCGCCAACCACCAGCCACCACCTTCCCTGCCAACCACCAGCCCACGCTGTCCACGCCAAAACCGACCACCGCCGTCGCGACTGCCAACTACCGGCCACCTGCAGCGCTACTGACTACCGGTTACTAGTCACGCCGCCAACCACCAGCGGGCATTCGTCGCTGCCACAAAACACCGTCGTCGGAAATCACTGCCTGCCACCCCTGCCGCTAGGAACCACCACCACTGGTAACCACTGCCGTCGGAAATCGCCGCTGCCGGACCCCACCGCCGCCACCGGAAACCGCCACTGGAAACCACCACCGGCCACCACTCGCCATCACCAACATGACTACTTTTTTATTTTGATTGCTTTATTTTTATAGTAATGATTCACTTATTCCTAATATATTATGGGGGCGTTTGGTATACGGGATTTCAATGAAATTGGAATTTGAATTCCATTGGTAATTATGTTTGGTTGGAAGGAATTCGTGAGAATTGGAATTTGAATTCCACTTTGCACGTGTGTGGTTGAGAAAGGAATTAGAACTGAAATTGGAATTAATTCCCTCAAATTCCTTTTGATGAAGGATTTCAAATTCCTTTCGATGAAAGATTTCAAAATCCTTTCAAATGTTGAAGGATTTCAAATTCCACCGACCCCGCCTAAACCGCCACCTACCATCTCGCCCACCGCCAACCGACAATCCCGATTGCCGACCGTCGCCACATGCCTACCCCGACCGTCGCTGCCCCCCGCGGAGCACCGCTGATCCCCGCCGAGCGTCGTAACCCCTCGCCTATCCTGATCGCCACCAACCCCCGCCTACCTCGACCGCCGCCGCCAACCGACCACTGCCGCCCTCGACCACCGACCGCCACTGTCCACCTTGACCTCCGCTAACACCGCACAAACCCGACGCCGACGATGGTCGCCCACTGTTTACCCCCGACCGCCGCCACCCCTAACCATCAACTATCGTCGACCTCCATTACCGAAATGTGTCTCGATGACGGGAGTCATCGGTTGGTGGCGGCAGTAGGGTACGGTCGGTTTTCGACAACGGATGCGGTTGGTGGTCGCGGTCAATTGTCGGTGGTCGGTGGTATGTAGCGGCGATGATCGGTGGTCATTGAGATGGTGACGGTTTGTAACGGGTGATAAATTCCAGTTCCTTTAATATTGTTTTGTCCATTTCCAATTCCTTGATAAATTTCAATTCCTATGAAAAATATTGAATTTTAAATACAATTTATTTAAATTCCAATTCAAATTCAAATTTCAATTTCAATTCCAATTTCAATTCCAATTCCAATTCCAACAAATTCCACGAAACAAACACCCCCTATATTTTTTCCTTCTAGTTTGGATAACCGACAATGAAATAACGATTGTAATGATTCATTTTATTTTCTCAACCATTTCATTCCCTTATTCATTCTATTTATTCGTTTATTTCATTACTCCATACCAAACAAACCCTAATTAATTATATTTTTTCCTTCTAGTTGATTAATTATATTGTTTTTACAATAACAATTTACAGATATTTTACTTCAAATAGTTTTCGTTTTAATTATTCATTTTATATTATAACTTTGATTTAAAAGAAATCTAATTACAATAAGATTAAATACATTTTTTTTCCATGAATGTTAGTGAATAATTGTTATATATTATGGTACTTCTGGGTGAATAAGCAAGTAAAACAAAACGAGAAGTTTCAATGATATATGTAAATCACTAGTGGGATTCTATGAGAGCATATATCTCATGTGATGTTTATTAATTTTATTTTCGTTCTAGAGTTTTCGTCTATTTTATTATTTTTATCAAATAAAAAAAGTTTTTCTCATCCGGGTCCCTGACGTCTTTAAAATTTATAATTTTCATCTATTTTTATTAACTTAGTTAATTATGTTTGTTAAGTTAGGAACATTTAAATCATTATACAAATCATTTAATTTAAGTTTTTATTTGTAAAATGACTTAAACACTATCAAATTAAACAAACATAATCAACTGGGTTAACAAAAATGAATGAAAATGACAACTTTCTAAAAAAAAGACTAGAAGTGAAAAAAAATTTGAATGAAAATAATAAAACAGACCAATACTTAAGGATGAAAAAAATAATTAACTCTTGTTTCAGAATTATTTCAAGTTTAAAATATTGGAGTTGCAGACTTGTCATGTAGTCATGTGACCCTTAAACTCAATTACTGAAGATGTGAAGGGCATCATAAGTGATAATGTGGCATGAGAATGTGACGCCAAAGCCACTACAAAGATGGTGAAAGGGTGCGCCAAGGGCTTTCACGCCAACCTTTCCAAAGAAAGAGAGGAGAAGAAAACAAAGATTTTGATGGAGATTTAATAATTTAAATAAAGAAATATTAAGCTTAAATAAAGAGTATGATGCTTTACTGGAGAAATGTAAAAGGGAGAAGAAGAAGAAGAAGAAAAAAGAAAAAAGTTATGTTGATGTCTTGAAAAGAAGTGTTATTGTCAACTAGTTTATTTTTAAAATTTGAATATAAAAGTTTTTACTATATTAATCATAACTAACTAAAAGTATTGGATATTAATCATAACCAATATATTAATAAAAATTATTATGTTAATTGAATACCGAAACGGTGGGGTTGTGTTCAACTCTGTTGAGATCATGTTTTGAATGGGCACGGTTAAGATCAAGTTGGTTTAAGGCAAGTAAGACCTTATCTGGTTTGGGTGTTGTTTCAGTTGTGTTTTATATTGTTTTCTTTCCTATTGTTATACATTTCATAGTCATTTCCTCTGTATGTTTATAGTTGAAATCAATCGTACTACATGTATGTTGTTTTCATTATGATAAACATATTAGTGAATAATTGTTATATATCGGGGGTACTTCTGGATTAATAAGCAAGTAAAACAAAATTGTAAGTCTCTATGATATATGTAATCGCTAGAGGGATTCTATTAGAGCTAGCATATATTCCACATGCTGTTTCAGGATTACATCATGTAACCCTTATACTTGACTACCCTGATTGCATTGGTCAATATAAAAGTTATAGAATCATTGATGTTATAGGATTGTATTTATTGTTGTAATGCAGGTTTGTACTATGAAATATAAGAATTGTATCAAGTATGACGATATTTTTCATGAGTTCGTGGTGCTATTTGGGTGCACACTTGTATCATCGTCATGCTAAAGATGTGGTCTAGATCATGGGTGACTACCCATAAACTTGTGTTCTTACTTAGCTTATGTTAATCACTCTTTGCGTTGTTAATGTATAGCTGGTAAAGTAGATGGGACTATAGATCAACGTGGTAGTGTCAAGAGAACATACAAAATAACTATGGACTTGGTGCAAATGTGTGAAGAAAAGACTCTTAGAGATTCAATTCCAAATATTATTTTCTATTACTGTATTTAGTTAATTAAATGGTTACCACATAAATGTATGTTTATTTAACCGTGAGTACTAACGTTTTTGTATTGTCATGTGTTAATTCGTGTTGTCAAAGACCAATGTGATTAAGTCTTGGGAGTGGGTAAACAAAAAGATAAGTTTGGTGATGTTATCACTCCTTAAAAGTGTAGTTTTTCCAAGTGGTTGAGGTTGACTCATATGTTCTAGTTATGTTTAGAGCAAATAGATTGTTTTTCTCTTTGGGTTGTGTTAACCCATGTGTTTCTATTATGGAGTAGAACTCCAAAGTTATTTTAGTTAATTGGTCATGGGTTAAATGTGTTATTGAGTATTGTGTTTTTAGCAAGTGTTTTACATTATTACGCATATTTTGTTGTTCTTAAGAAATGTTCTATTTACGAATGAGTTTTGCCAAAATTTTCTTAAAACCCATGTTATACATGCTAAATTATTTGGAAATGTGACTAATGTTTTAAGACAACACACTTTTATTCTAACATATTTTTTTAGAAAAGTTGGGGCTAATTTCCTCAAGGTTTAATATGATGTTCTAAGATTTAGTGTGTTACACATAGATGCCAAGATGCAATCCGTTCATAACAAACAAGTTCGGGACTTAGTAGATCCATGACTCATCCATCTCCTAACTATAGGGTTGTAAGAAACAAACAAGTTTTCAAGAAAATAAAGATAGACGGATAATGTGCATACGTGTAAAGCTAGGCTTATAGCAAAAAAATCTACATAGACTACAAAATTGATTATAAGAAAACCCCCTCTTTGATACTTATGCTTAATTTGATACTTATGCTTAATTTGATTGCTATTACCACGTATTGTGACTATAAGATATGGTAAATAGATTCAAAATGAATTTTTTAAATGTATATCTTTCACAAAATGTTTTTATGAATTACTTAGAAGGAATTTGTTGATCTAAAGAATCCACATATGTATAAGGACCATTTATGGATTGAAGCAAACATCTTAAAGCTAAAATCTTCATTTTAATGAAACAACAAAATAGTTTGATATGTTCAAAACGAAGATAAGTTGTATGGTTATAAGAATGCTAGTGGGAGCGCATTGATCTTCTTGATCATGTATGTAGATTGCATATTGTCCATTTAACAATGTTTCAACCTTGCAAGATGATCGTAAGGTGTCCAGCTTATGATACGCAGGTAGGGGCATGTGATACGGTGCCCAACTTATATAGGAGTGTATTTGGAAGATATGATAGAGCCTTAGCAGTGTACAACCTGGTAGCAACGTACCAAATGTTGGTAGGAGAAATACCATGCTCTGGTCTTAACTGGTCATGGATTGTAGGATTTTTTCCTTATTTAACACAACCTTTAGATTTTGAATCATTTTTTATGACTTTAGGGTGATTTTAAGAGCTTTTTTCACCTTGGTTTCACCCCCGATTAATGATCAAACATTTTCAATCAATCATTGAAAATCCAATCATGTTGATGTGCGGTTAACTCATCATAATCACCTTGGTTGGATAGTTCTTGTAAGTGAAGTATTAGACATAGGTTAAATTGGGTTTTGGTATGTTTTTTAAACAAGAGTTCCATTTTACTTCATTTAATTTAAACTTTTTGTTTATGTTCACGTATTTGTGTTTTATTATTTGTATTCAGTTTTCTAGCATCCTAAGTAAAAATATAGCTCTTTTATAAAGGAGAATTTCATATATACCCTCACAAACTTTTAAAATATCATATATACCCAGATAAAATTTAAAATATCAAATATACCTTTAGAAAACTTACTAAGTATCATACATATATTACAAAACTTTTCAAATATCATAATATTCCCCAACTAATATTATAATATCATATATACTCCTATAAAACTTTTTAAATATATATGTACACATAGAAAACTTCTGTAATAATATAGCTCTAACTAAATAATATATATATATATATATATATATATATATATATATATATATATGAATCTTGCTAATATCATATAAACCTATAATAACATCAAAATATCAAATATAAACTTCAATTTTACTCTTAAAAAATTCAAAATATAGTTAATATATAAAACCTTAGTTTCCTGTTTGTTTACTACTAATAAAAATTATTATTATTGTTTGTTCTATAGTTATTAACTTATTCATATGACAATTATAGTTTTCATAAAAAATATATATTAGTTTTTAGATTTTGATACTACAAAATGAAGCTAATGCAACATTTGTAATATGTTGTATTAAAACTTGAAAAGGTTGCATTAGGCCTTATAAAGGTTGCATTATCTTAAAACAACTTTTATATCAAAAGTTGCATTAGGTAAAGTTACATTAGATTTAAAACAACTTTTTTGTTAGACAATGCAACATTTTTGTCCGCTAATGCAACTTTTTTATTAACAAATACAACCTTTTTTAAAAAGTTGCTTAAAAAGATTGCATTATATATGATCATTTTTCTAGTTAGTTAAAAACAAAATGAATATATTTGCTAAAAAGCACTTACTAAAAGTTATATTTGATTATTGTAATTTATTACAATTAAAACTTAATTGGATAAATTTAAGAATTCTGAGATGTAAAACCTCATTAGTTTATAAAAAAATTAATCAATAGATTATCAAAAATAAACTTTAGTCCATCTCGACCTTCTAAATATGTAAGTTTTTGAGAATAAATGGTTAAATTTAAATTTTAAGGCTTTTCAAAAAATATATGAAGGGACATATTCTAAATTTTTTAACAAAATAAATTAATATGCAAAAATATTGTATTTTAGTTGTACTATAAAGTATATTAGGTTAGTACCAGTATGTTATATTGTTGATTAAAACAAAAACTTGTCGTTTGTAAAACAATTTAATTCTTGACAAATCTATTAATACGTTATTTTACAAGGTAAAAAAATAGAGGTGCAATTACATTTACAAAAATAAATAGTTTTTATAATTTTTTTAATATTTCCGTACAATTTGACTTCATATCTACTCTTTACTTCTGATATTGTTACATTAATTGTCGATGGGTAAAAGCTTTCCTTCACTTTAGTAATATATTAACTTTAGATTTATTGTCCCTATTTCTTTATATCTTTTCCTACTCAAGTGTGCTTGTAGAACACTTTGTCTTACAAAATTAGAATCTGCATAGTAATATTAATCAATATATAATAAAATATTATTCAAATGTTCAAATAAATAAATGTATTTTATATAACATCCTTGACATTTTACTTGATTTTGTTTTGTCGGAGTACGTATGTGCTAAAACCCACCCAAAGGTGTTACAAATGTTGTAATTGCAAAAACAATAGTGATGGTTTACACAATATTGACAGTTTGAAAGTGATTCTGTAATCTTAAAACTCAAAGGGGGCGTTTGGTTGTAAATAATAAAATGAAATTAAAAAACTAGTATAATTTTCAAATAAAATTGTCTTTGAGTGAATAATTAAAAGTAAACACAATAAAATATTTTACTTTAAATTATTTTGGTTGTGAGATTTTAAAATCTTTTCACCTAGAGAGGGATTTGAAATCCCACAATCAAGAGAATTTGAGATTAAACATTTCATTGGAATTTACTTTTTATTACCCACTCAAACATAATTTTACTTGAAAATTATATTATGATTTTAGTTTCACTCCATTACGCCCCCTAAGTTTGCTAGAACAAACAACACACACAAATTAAGGAACTCTGCCCCAGTAGCCTAGTAGTAGGTAAGCCTGCACAGTTGAATGACCAAAAGGGTCTATTTGCCAACCAATTCTTGTTGTTAAAATGAATGTTTGCTAATAAAGCTATGCGAATGTGTTGTGTTATTAATCATATCAATGTTATGGGTTGCTGCATCATCATCATGCATGCACCAACCTACGCTCATATGTAATCTGATCAAGCCATACCTATGAGCATCTTTACAACTCTTCAATGAACTCCTGTAGCCATTTTAGTTGCCACAGATGTTATTCACCAATCACCATGAACTAAATTAAAAATAAGTGATTTAAGGGTAAAATATCAACTACAATGGTTTTCTTATTTGCATTTATGTATTCATAATATGATAATATGTCTGAAATGCTCATTCTTGCAAACTATACCGACTCTTAAACATTTTCGAATTGAACATAAAAAATTCAATTGAAAAAAAAGAAAGAAAGTTAGATTAGCACTTTAAAGAATCATACTTAGCACTGTGTCATTGTAATACAAATATATTTGCAAAAGTACAAAAAGAAATAACACCCTAATTGTTGTTGTTTTCCTATTCGATCCCATGTGCATGTTTACTTGATGTACATATTTTTTGTATGAGTTAGCATTAACAATATAATAAATTTAAACTGCAAGTTAACATGTTATCTTTCTGGTACTTAAATCTCACATGCAAATGCACTGTATGAGGAAAAAGGAATGAAAAATGAAGTTAATTCATTGAATAATATACAATATGGATTAAAGTTCATCTCATTTGTGATCATAGCAAAACAATTGTAAGCAGGTAAAAAATTGCATCTCATTTGGTACCTAAATTCCACATTCATATATATGTGCTACACTCCTGAGATTAGGGCTTCAATCGATCATGCTTGGTTGAAAACCCACTTTACCAATCAAAGATCCAACTGCGACCACCTAGTCATCTTCAAGCGGTGATAAGAAACCCAAATTATAAAGAGTTAAAGCGCTTAGTACGGGAACCAACACCGATCTGCAATTGCATATCAAAGAGATGGAGTTATTCACTTGAGCTGGTAGAATGAAGTTTTAGGGTTAAGGGTTTGGAGAGAAAAGGGTAATAATACAACAAACAGATCAAAAGATTCGCGCGCCTAAAGGAGAGAGCTGATGGCTTGAGAAGGGGACACGTGTCCACAGAAATTCTTCTTTTACTAGAGTAAACAGAACGTGATATTTTATATTCAATATGGAGACACGTGTCCACAGAAATTCTTCTTTTACTAGAGTAAACAGAACGTGATATTTTATATTCAATATGGATACATATGATATTTGTAAAGTTTTTTAGAGTATATACGATACTAGCCTAACGACGTATGTGTTACACGGGTTGAGAATTAAAATTGTCATTTAAATACATTTAAAATGTAATAGTCATAATAATATAAGTTTATAATGCATAAGAACGTGAGAATTAAAAAAAATATGTATAGAATAAAATTACGTGATAAATTAAAATATGTAGGAAAAAACACAAAATGTATACAAATCTCTAAAACCGCTTTGCATACGACATATGACGTTGTACTTGAAAGTTCATCATTGTCGATTAATATAACCAATTTTAATCCATCTTATCTTGTAACTCTTAACAATATGACATATAGTTATTCGTGCGTAAAAATTGGTTGTTTTAAAAAAAATAACAACTCTTGAAAATAATTGACCCTTACTTTTGTTTATAGTAATCGCAAAACACATAGATAGAGGGAATTGCCTTTGAACTTAAACGGTATTCGTTTGTTAGTAGATATCATAAAAATTCTAAGAATAAAATTACATTCTTCAATATTATCATGAAATTAATCTCTAATTCTAAGATAGATGTAACATCTTGTATTTTTTTATTTAATTAAAAGCTTGCATCGTTAAATTCTTGTAAGAACCATTGTTGCCATATGTGAAACTTATGGGTCATTTATGTTGTTTTGTCTTAATTGTTTTTTTTAACTGGAAAGCTTATAATGTTAATTATTACTTAATAAATAATTAATGTTTCTATTGATACCAAATTATAATAATCATACTAATAATAACAATATTAACAATAATAATAATAATAATAATGTTGTTATTAATAATAATAATTTGTAAAAGTTTATTAAACTTAGAAATGTTTAAAAACTTGGATTTACTAGGTCAAGGGGGCCTTAATGTCATTTTATAAACTTTAAATAAAAAGTTTTGGCATAAAATAATAAACATACAAAAGTTAAGGGACTGTTTCTGTAAATTTATAAAACCCAAACCTTTTCCCCCATTTACCCCGCAATTTCGGCAACCGAGCTCCGGCGACCTCCAAATGTTCGTTTCGGTTCAAATCACAACTTCAAATCGTTCCAATCGGTTCGTGGAGTCGATTCGAACCCATTAAATGACATTAAATGGACTTTAACATTTGATGCGAGTGGGAACAAGGTCAGGTAACGGTCGACCATCAAACCCGCAAAGTACGACCAATAAAACCTGATAATTATCAAATTAAATGATCCTACACGATCTTCTACCTATTCCTAAACGCGTACCACTTTCAATTCCACCTGACGAACTCAATTTCATTGCAAACGCGTCGCCCACTTAATCGGACCTGCAACTCTATCGAAAACCAATCTCCGAACAAATTTAACTTAAATTGACAAGGGGCTTCGCATCT
>BJCM01003554.1:21822-92963 GCA_018326385.1 Flaveria bidentis | reverse complement strand
AATATCAATCAACCATGGTTGAATGTTATGTGTTAAGGTAGACATTATACTAATATTATGATTCCTTATTTTGGACTTCCAATGAGTGACTAAAACTCATAAAGAACACACACAATACATGGTGTCCAAATAAGTGTCTAAGTAGTATATACTTTCATTTACTCTCGTATTTGTAATTTTTGTATACTTTCCAATTGCTAAAATCTCAAACTTTGAATCCTAAACTTACACACTTTCATTTACCTTTTAGGGTGACTTTGGTGAATCATTTAAACTCAATCATCTATTCTTTTGGATTCTAATCGCCAAACCGTGAGTCATACTTCACCCTTTTTGTTTTAACACTATTTGGGTTGCAACATGTACCATTTATCAAATACATGCAATTATTCATTCAATCAAAATCATTCTAAAACTTAATTCATACAAACATGCTTATTTGTTATACTATTTGTGAATTATACATTATCTTGCAAGCAATCTAAACCTCTCTTAACATGTATAGCGCTATAGGACTAGCACATCCGCCATATTATGATGGGTCTATGTTAAGTTATTCAATATTTACGGTCTTGGTCATTTTTTAATGCTAAGATTACGCTAGTGGACACTTTGGTTTGATTATCGGCTTTGCATGCTAGCAATGTACAAACTTTAGTATACTTTACTCATATTGAATTGAGATTTATTCACTATTATACTATGTATTCAAACTTGTATGCTCACCAACATATTCATATGTTGACCTATATTTTATACATGTTGTAGGAAATGTTTGAAGCTTTATCAAGAAACTCAATTAGGTGGACTTAGAAACACACCAAATCTACTATTTTGTTATGCTTGTTTTAGACTTGTATTTCTCAAAATTTTTGTATGTTTATTTGAAGCATTGTAATGTTATGTTGATTAATGGAAATGAAATTTAATCTTAATTTATTGTCACTTTAGTTCTATGATGTCTTTGAACAATCTATCACTTCTCGCGCCCCGATGTTTCCGCCATCAGTTAGGGTGTGACAAAACTACCCATATTTTCCCCAACATGATACTATTGCTTATAACCAAATGCACAATTTATGGCAATTTCCACATTCTCAACTTCATTGGAATCCAACCCAAACAAAATAGACAACTTTTGGGTATATTTACCTTGAGGCCTAAAAATAAGTAAGGACTCTAGTAAATAACTTCTCATCAAGTTGATAGCGACACCCACCAAACAATAAAGCATGTCATCGACAAATTGAAGCAATGACTTATTTCACATGTATTCTTTTAATAAAACTCCCTTGTCCTCAAAGGGTATCTAATCGTGAAATGGTGTGTTTTACAACTAAGGTGTCGTTTGGTTCATGAGATTGTTTGAAATTGGAAATGGTAAATTTTGCATCCAAAATTCTGTTTGGTTGATCATTATATGAAATGTTCAACAATTCAATATTAATTTTAACAAAATTTCATTCAAATTACAATTTCATTTGTATTTCTAATTTCTTTACAACACATTTTGCGAAACACATTCTGCGAAACAAGCAATCCATTTTGATATAGTTATTTCATAAAATATAGAAATTGATGTTAAAAAATATATTGTATTATGTAATATTCTTTTCTTCTCTCTTTTTGTAGGCTTTTTTTATGTTCTCGTTTGATTTATTTAATATTGAAGCAAACAATAAAACTTAATGGAATTATGTATGTAGGTTTATTTTTTAATTTTATTGGCCATTGTTTTATTTTATGTTATATATGGTCAGGGGTTTCTTGGTATTTGAATCCCCCTTGCCCATACTTCTTTATATTCTTTTGTTTGTTTTGACATTAACACATGTGCGTCGTCGTGTTTCATAGTATAATAATTATTAACTATAAAATAATATTATATATAATTAATACTAAATTTTATATAGGTTATCTTTAAACTTGGGGCCTCTTATAGATATACGAATGTTTTATCAAGATACTTTTGATAAGGGCGTATTGAACAATATTGGTCGTATATGTATGTAAAATCAGTTAATAATATGTTTTTACGTTTCGTATTGTTTTGGGGTCGTATTGGACAATAGTGTCCGTATTAATAGTGTTCGTATTGGTCTAAAATGCTTTTTTTAGATTTTGTTTTTTTATATTTAATGATTTATTAATTTATATTATTTTTTGCTTTTATTTTTCGCTTTTGTAAATAACAACTTATAAATTCAATAAATAGATTAATTCTTCATATTACACCATTTAATTAGAGGAGTAAACCGTTTTTTCTTCACTTGAAATGAAATTCCAAGATAAGTTGGGCCAACTTTTGATTCGCTACAAAATTATAGTGATCCTTGTTAGAAAATATACCAAAATATAGCAATTCTCTTGAATACACTCTACAATTTTCATCAATCTAGTTCTTCCTATTCTCGATTCATGTACGATTCTGGTGCTCTTGTGTGTCCTAATAGTTAGGGGCATACTCGAGACAACAAAAAACTTTGGACTCTGGAAGAGTAGAAAAAAATAAACCCCTACAATACATTAACTTGCATGTAAAAGTTTTATAAGATGACAATAACTATTATACCGATAAACAAAAATATTATATTAAAATATTTAAATTTACTTACGTAAGTGAATAGTAAAACCCCTCCTAGCGTTTTTAAATCAGGTTTAAACATAAATTTAAAATTAATGATAATTAATTAAACTAATTAAAATGTTGATAAGCTTTACGGCTCAATAGGCTAAAAAATATTAAGTTGTTATTGGGTTTGTTATCAATTGTGTTAATGACCTACTATTTTTATATTAAATACATACATACATACATATATGATATTAAAGTTTTTCTACAAATTTCAGTCCCCCCTCACCCACCTCGAGACTATTGGACTTTGATTTGTTGCCCACCCAGCTCCTTTTAAAACTACCCATGCTATTAGTATAACTGTATCCTAAAAAACAGACATCTTTTTAGAGACTTATAATGTATTTTGAAAGAGACGTATTAAACATGAATCTTTGGTAACTTCTTGTGTTCTTCATCTTCTTCTTGCTATTTTCTTATTTCGGTTGTAATTTACATTGTAATTACATTTTTTTAAAAGAGTTTTGTATTATATGTAGTTTTAAAAAAAAGTGTTTAATGTGATTCCACGAAATGTTCTCCTAAGAAACATCGGTCCAAAGTGTGTGATAGATGACAAGCTTCCCACACTCTTGAATCATATTTGCTTCTTAAGAAAAATAACAGGAGCAATAAAACATATAATTACTTAAATATTAGTTTATAATTTGAGTACTTAAGTTTCAAATCAAATTATTATTTTATCAAAAAGATTAAATTATTATTTCCCTAAACACAACCTTAATCAGATTATCTTATCTTAGTTACCATTATACGTGTTAAGATTCCAGAATAGTAGAAAGAGAGAGGACCAAGCAGAGGCTTAATTTTGTGTAAATTAATTTTTTATTAGGTTTAAGCCCAAAAGAGTTGGGTTGTTTTAGCTATGGGCTGCCTCCGATAACCTCCATCTTTTTCTTAACAAAATTTTTCTACCCAAACCTTTGTAACGTCTTATAATGATTAGTTTTGATCTATAAAACAGTGATCATCACATGTAATTTATAATAAAAATAGTGAAAATTGCAACTATATTTTATTTTTACATAAAGTTATACATGCAATTCAATAACGATTTTATTGTTTAAATGAATTTTAAAGTATTTTGCGTGTCGTGATAAGTTTTCTTGTCGAGTGGTTGTCTAAATCAAACTCCCACAATTCTTTGACCTGACATCGGAGTATAATCAAGACAATTTTCCACTCACGCCACTTCTACTTTCAACCATACTAAAATAAAACAATATTGACAAGGTTATTCTAAAATAATTATATATTTGATCAATCGTATTTATCATTTCAACCAAAAAAAATTTTGCATCTGACTTTATGTTTTAATTTTTTTTATTTTATTTAAAAAACATAAACTTTATTATGTTAAAATATTAAACATATAAACCGACAAAATCTTAAATTTGTCTATTGAGATTGTATGCATGGTTGTGATCCTAAATCATGATAAAGAGGAGAGGTTGACTAGAGGTGGTAATCTCCATTTTATAACGCATTCACACCATATTCCGACCGCCACTACAAACTAGATTCATCATCATCCCTCACCGATTAAACTGACAATCTCATGATTTTGTTGTGATGAAAGGTTCGAAAAGGAAAAGATGTAGGTTTCATGAATGGAATGTAAGGGGTATGAGATAATAACTTGTAAACAACTAGACGCTTGATGAAAACTAAACTGGTCATTTAAAAGGTAAAGGGGCATGAGATAATAACTTGTAAACGATTATATGACAAAAATCTAAAACGGCCTTTTGACCTACACTTATGAGATAATACTTGTTGTCACCGTATGCAATTTCATACTTTATAACACAAGTCATGAGTTTTCAAATTATCTAATCCTTTATATATTACATACATTGAAAATGTTATGTGTAACCGATGTTACGTTTTTTTGTTTTCCTATGTTAGTTAATTTTATGTTGTTCACTTAAATAATATGAGAAAATCAAGATATTAGTTTTACTGTTAAGCTTCCGATATTTATAAAACAGTTGATATATTCAACCCATCATTGATTGGTCTTGATATATTCCACTTCATAAAACGTAGTTAGTGTGAAGAGCAAAATATCAAATTGGTTATTATATTTCTGAATAGTTATTATTGTTTGCTTGAAATAATTAATTTTGTTTTCATGTGTATTAAACAAATCAATGAAAACAAAAGAGAATTGATTGAGAATGTGTTTTCCCTTTCAATATTTGTAATGGTCATGATTGTTAACGGCCACTGACTAATCTCCCTTCTGGTTCTTATCCACCCACAAACTCCATTATACAACATCACTTATCCTAACATTTTGCTTTAATATATATTATGTTTTAAAATATAACAAAGAAAAGAGAACAACGTCTTCTTTAATTAAAAAAAGTATCAACGTATACTACGTCTTTTTAAAATGAAGCATGATGTTACAACTTAACCAAAGAGAGTGAATTAATTTTCACCTCCAAAATACCAAAATCTAAAGTGCATGATTCGTAACTAACAAAAAAACCTTTTTTTTTAATTTCGTTCAGTCTCCCACGTCAGTTTTAATTAAATAATACTTAGTTATCTTTTTATTGTTATTTTTTCCACTCATGAAATTTTTAAAATAATAGATATATGTCTTTTACATTTCTCATGAAAAACTTAGAGATTAAAGTAAAAATGGAGATACTGATGTGAATGCTCCTAGATTGCAAAATCACATTCGAGCTAATACTGAGAGACTCGTCTTTTAAGCAACTAGATAACAACAAATGGGTTAAAAATTAATATAACCTAGCATAACTTTAGATCGTATGAATTACGTGAAGATAAATATGAACGGAAAAAACGTAATAGACAGCACGTTATGAAGATAACCATATGTGGTTTTCCTAAGTTTCGAACCATATCTTTTAAATTTAGTTCCCCGATTTTTAAGTCAACATCTTTTTTCTCTATGTTACATGATTTTGCAGAATTTGGTCTTGCTTGTAAAAACGTATGAGTCATGAAGTTATGAAATCCATTAACTCAATGATGTAAGTTCTATTTTGCTAAGACCTTAACTATACATGTCAAATACGTGTGGTGTATTTTGTATTTTCGTTTTGCGTCACAAACGCACCCACACTCACATAGTGTATGTTTATACACACACGGATCTAAATGAAGAAAACTGATCTTGTTTGAGAGGGATAAAGGACAAAGGAAGAACAACAAGACTAGCTAGGTTTTTGCGAGAAGTTATGAATCGATAAGCTTAAAGTAGACAAGGTCTACAATACATCATCTTCATTCAAATACTGTCACGAGACGATATACCAGAAGTTCTATGCTCAATGTTTGTTTTGCATCTAGTTTCATTTTTTGACAACAATATATGCTAAACAATTTGACAGATTCATAATCAAGTAGAGTAATTATATTTAGTTTAGGGCTTAGAATTTATAGTTAATAGTCATGCTTCTATTCATGAATTGTATTTTAAAAATTAACCTTGTTAAAGCTTATCAATATACTTTCTTTCCACAAGAAATAACAACATTAAACAACAAAAGAATAGATGAATCACACCAAAGTTACATATGGACACATAATAGTACAATATCTAGTAAAGTTTCCCAAGGGAGTTGTTTTTATGTTATGTGGGGAACCAAACCCCACCACCACTAAACAAAATTGAAAAGCCGAAACAAGGTGGGCCTTTATTATATTTACATTATAATCATATCTCCTATATTTAAACTCTAATAACTTTGGGCCTCTTATGAATGAATGATTAATAAATATATTAATAATAACATGATACAATTATACCCTTCTTACCTACCCCACACACCCTCATTTGACCAGTCGCTATACACACTTCCACAAATAAGTTATTGACCTTTTTGCCCTTATGAAAGCAAAGAGAGTGGGGTGAATGGACACCACATTATTTGTACTCCAAGACAAACTTCACCAACATTCATCCCTAACCTTACCTTTTCTTCTTTGTTTTCACAATGCTGATGTGTATATATAAAACTTCTTTTTCTTTACTTCCATTTCCACAAGGCCCTGCATAACATGATTGCCAAAAGAGAATCCAAAGTTACAAAATCTTAATCCATCACCACAAAACTTATTAAACCTATCATATATACACTGCTAACTTATAGAATCAAATTAAATACAGCTTGCACTAGATAGTTAGATTGCAACAACGCTAAAGGGAAGAAACAATCAGAAGATAATTTTGCTTGGGGATCTTATGGTAATTTGACTCGTGGAGAGTACTAGAGAGTGAAATAAGCTAGGTTTATTGCTAAGGGTTGGCTAAACGCACACCGCTTCCTTTGAATTTTATTGCACTCCCTAAAGAACGAAACATTACTGATATAATAAGTTAAAGAGGGATGCAACAATCAAAAGTAAAGAGAAGATGGTACGTTTTGAAGGTACTTTCATTCAATCACATACCATATGGCAATTGGCATCTACCCTACACATATATGCCAACCAACAACTATACACTAAACAAGGACAACCCTGAAATCTTTAATATTTTAACATATTTCATCCCCACCACCAGAAAAGGTTCCAACCTCTGGCTGTCGGTTTATCAGCAGATTAATATGTCAACAGGGGTATTTTTGTCCTTTTCTCATACCTGAGTAACGACAAGCCCTCTAGGGATAATGACCACAACGAACTGATAGCACATACCCCACAAACACTTTTCAACGGTACAACCAAAAAAAACTAAAATACCCTTACATTCGAACCGACAGTAAAGAGAGAGCAAACTAGGAGTGAAGAGAGAGCAAACTAGGTTGTTATGCATGCTTGTACGATAACCAAGATTTGACCAACACTCGTTGACAATTTTAATTTTTAACAACGTACCTTTGTAGACTACAAAGTTGTTTGATTATGTCGGTTTCGAGGCGGCTTGCTTGAGAACAACGGTGGGAGCGATCCGGCAACTCCTCCTCTGATGCTCTAACACAAGTTCACCAGCAAACCAGTCAAGTTTCTCAAGATTGGTCTGGTCAATGACCCTTTTGCCCCCAAAGAGCACAGATTCAACATTCTTCTGTTTGAGCATCTCATCAGCCATTGTTGTCAGCATTCTTACATTGCTGGGACTAGGGTCTGAATCGACATTGATCCCATAACGACCCATGTTGGATCCATTTGCCTATGAATGGAAAAAGTAACAAGTGTTAATTAAGTACTAAATTCATGAGCAACATGATTTGAATAACAAAGCAATAATGCATGGGGCCAAAAGACCAAAAGGAATATAAGATCAAATAGTGAAATTATTAATAAAATCAAATTGGCAAACAGATCAACTTTCTTGATGAATTATGATACATTAATTCATGAACACAATTATTGTTCAAAAGTTTTAACTTTAGCGAGAGGGTGACCCGTGACCTACATGTTTAACAAAAATGATCTTGTTGTTCGCTTCATAGCCCACAAGCCGTTTTTATATTTTAAAAATCCTAACTACCCAAGAATAATCATCTACAGAAGAAGCAAAGTAATATACTCTTGATCATCACAAATTTACAATCATGTCTAAAACCTGATAGTTGCTCAACCCATGATACTAATAAGTATTAACAAACGGTCTACAGTTATAATTGCACTATATAACTTTTTACACACACTAGTGATATCTTTTGAGTAAAAAGAAACCAACCCCAATATCGTAGAAAACAAGACCAATATGTCCATATATACAGATATAGCAACATAAATAGGTAAATGACTTGTTTTTAGTTAAAAGTTTTGAAAAAGAAGATACCATGGTGTAGTAAATTAGAAACGTGCTAAAAATGAAAGATCACGAGAAAGGAAACATGGGGACCAAACAGCAAATATGGCAAAATCTATAAACAAGAAAAATAAAGACATAAAGTCCTAAACTGGTCCTTCCAATAGTTACAAATTGTAACTTACAATCCACCGCTAATTGTTTTAGAAGTAACTTTTTTGATTCGGTTTTGAAAATATTATTTTAAAGAGAGTCGTTATACCTGAATACGAACGTAGTTACTAGAGCGCGATTGACCAAACGCCATAGCGACCGCGTGGTCCACCATATCGGCCGAGGCGTCACCGGATATACGAGCCACGGGGTGACACCAGTGGCTCGCTTTCCACCCTTTGACTTGATCAAAACCATAGTTTCCTTCTAGAAGCTGACCCGTACCTAATGAAAGTACCAACAAGTCCTCCACCCCTCGCACGAAAGGAAACTCCTGTTTATTATGTAGCACGTGCGTAATCGCTGCCGCCGTGGGGTTACTCATGGCTAAACCACCGTCAACCGCCACACAACGAGTCTTTCCGTCGGTGGACTTCATCGCTACCGGCTCAAACACCCCCGGAGCCGCTGACGTGGCGCGGCAGACCTCCCACAGCTTAAAGTCGAAGCTGTCGGCTTCCAAAGCGTCGGCTCGTGAGAACAGAAACGGAGCCGAGCTGGATAAGTCGTAACATGGGATCAAAATCGGCTTCAGTGTGTTCTTCAAAGTCAAACTCCGCCCGTTGACCGTGAACGCTTCTTTCATCGCGTGTTCAAACCCCGTGGTCGCACGCGCCACCGATCCGCCGCCGCTACCACCACCGGAGAAAATCCTTTTAAACAAACCACCGCCGTCGCCGGAAGTCGGTTTTTGACCGTACAACCGCTTCCCCTGCTCCGCCAGCAACCGCCACGTGTCCTCCGCTGTGAAAATCGGCCGGCGGTGGTTGTTACTCCCGAACAACATCGCCGTAAACACACCTCCGACGCCGGTGCCGGCGGCGACGTCGAAATAATCAGCGATTCCGGCGTTGGGATCGCCGGACTTCACCTTCAACGCTTTTTCCAAATACGCTAACGCTTTTCCGGCGAGGATACTCGTCATTCCTCCACCGTCGATGGACAAAACGCAGATTTTGCCCCTTTGATTCTTCACTGATTGAAAGGCATCGTCGCCTAGGGTTTGGTTTGGTGAAATAGAAACTTCTGGAAACACCTGTTTAGGTTTGGTAAGCTTGTGATCGTCGTAACCGAATAAGAATTTGCTCTCGAGGATTGAGAAGATCTCGTAGCTGAGCTTATCGGTGTCGATGCTGGGCTCTTGCAGCATTGCGGTTGATGATTGATTCAAATCCATTTGATGATGAGAAGTAATCGATTGATTATAAAATCAATAATAATAATCAAAACCCTAGGAATCTCCCGACAGAAGCATGACAAACCTTTCACTACACAATAATAATAATGATCGAAAACATCCTTTTCGTGAAGATGAAAACATGAAAGCCTTTGATCCTCTGGAGTTTGAAAGGAATTGAATTGGAGCAGAAGAAAAGTGAATGATGAGAGAAAAAAATGGAAGAAAGGAGGTAAAAAGGAGACAAATGGAAGACGTGAGAAGGCAAAATAAACACATTGATTGCAGAGGACTTCTGCTTTTATAACTTTTTTAAACTCTGGTTTAGAGGCCGTTTATTCTTTCCTTTAACTTTTATCTATTTTTTAACAAAAATCTATCTTATTCATATTATTAAGACATAAAGTTTTTTTTATTAAGTGGGTTAGCTTATACTGACTTAACTATTATTTGTAGTTGTTTTTCTACTGATTTTCTCATATATCTTACATTAGTGACACATTAATTTTCTTATTTCATTTTTTTTTTTCTATTTTTACAGTATTGTTTCTAGTTTTCCAGTTTTTCTACGCTGTAATATTACAAGTAATGCATAGAACCCATAGGACTAGACGACTAGTGTTTCTAGTATGGTAAATGGGAATGCCTTCACTGGTTCAAGATCTACATTTAACGCTCTTGAGGCGGTGTATGTTCTTTTTAGGTTAAGGCTTCAACCCAGTAAAATACAATTTGATGCAATTAAATCATGTGTATAGAAAATCATTATCGTGATAAAATAAGACCATCTATTATTTTCATAATTACTATTATTTATATATATGTGTATATATATATATATGTATGTATATATAAATGCTGTAACAATCTACCAACGGTCGTATATCATTTTCCAACATAATTTATATTTAATATCATCAAAATTCGACGTCACTATTTTTCTATATTTAAACCGACCTAAACACGTATATACTTTGCACAACCTCAACACATATCCTGAACTATTATCAACCATAAAAATAAAACAATTTTAGAAAATAAACAACTTTTGTAACATTTATCCTATCGAGAGAGAATGGGTAAAATTGACTAAAGTCTTAGTAAAAGAATAGGAGTTTCAGCAGAGAGTGGGGGCCGCATGTGTACGTGTGTAGTTAAAAAAAAAAACCTTCAATTATAAAAAAACTAAGAAAATTATTTTTAAACCATTGATTAAGATTGATCAATGATTGATATTCATCATGAAAAATTTATAAATATTAATTAAATTATTGATTTAATTTAATGATTTAAGGGTATATTGGGTATATTGTAATTTTTATATTTAGAATCAAACAAAATCCCTTAATTTTCTCTCTCTCTCTCCTCTCTCCATATAAATTTTCTCAAACTTTTTAGTAATTACATTCATGCTTACGTATACGTATATGAAAACAAGATGCACACATGTTTACGTATATGTACTTTTGAACATGTTAACATATCTGATTATGTATATATACGCAGACTTACATATATGCTTGTTTACATACACGTAAACATTTTTACCTGTAGATTTATATGTAAATAAACTTGTTTACATATATGTAAGCAATACACTATAAGAAAGAAGAAGCCATAAATAAATATAACTAAAGAAATTACACGGAATAGATCTGCAACTATATGTAAACTTGTAACTCGATGATGATGAAGATGAACAAACAACCAAATCGTAATATAACAAAGTTACGTATATGTAACCTGCCATTACATTCTTTCAGCTCTTAAGTTACCCTAATATGAAGTTACGTATATACAACCTAAGTTATATAAAGATGTATTCATATTCTTTCTTCTGTTAGCATCCATGTTGGTAAGATAATCAATCGATTTTATTAGTTTTTTGAACAACAAAGATGTCCTCGTGAACCTGTCCTTCAATCGATTTCATTAAAACCCAATTAAAGACTTGATGTTATCAATTTTGTTGGTTTCATCTTTATTCTTTCGTTAACCTCTAACCCTCCATCACCCTAAAGATTTACGTGCAAGTAAACTTGTTTACATATATATAAGCTATACATTATAAGGAAAAAGAAGCCATAAATGACATATCTAAAGAAATTACACAAAATAGATTTGTAGCCATATGTAAACTTGCATATATATATATACATATGTAACTCAAAGAAGATGAAGACGAACAAACAACCAAATCGTAATATAACAAAGTTACGTATATGTAACCTGCCACTACTTTCCTTTAGTTCTTGAGTTGCACCAATCTGAAGTTACGTATATGTAACTTAAGTTACATAAACCTGTATTCATCTTCTTTCTTCTATTAGCATCCATGACGGTAAGATAATCAATCGATTTTGTTAGTTTCTTAGAGCATCGATTATGTCCTCGTGAACCCGTCCATTAATCGATTTCATTAAAACCCGATTAAAGACTTGATTTCATCAATTTTGTTGGTTTCATCTTCGTTCTTTCGTTAGCCTAACTCTCCATCACCTTCTTGAATATAGAAAATGCAAAAATAGATTAAAGATTTCCAGGAATTGCATTTGTAGAATGGATTAAATCACCACATTAGGAAGAATGAAGAAGAAGATTAATCCTTTGTTTTGCAAGAAAAAAAATCAAACTGGTGAATGAAGAAGAAGATCGATGCATTATTTGAATTATTCTTAATTTTTTTAAACATGAAGTAAAATGAGGAATTTTAGTGAACCATGATTATTTACTAAAAATACTTTACATAGGCAATTACTAAAACGCTCTTTGAAAATAATAAATATATATAAATAACAAAAAATTTTGATTGGTTAAAATTAATTTTCTTGGTTTTCTCAAAACTTGTTGGTTTTCTTAAGATCCGTCATCTATCTATATATATATATATATATATGAGTTACAACTTACAAAGACAAAATAAGGCACCGTCGGCCGGCCGTCGGTGGACAAATGGAGGCCCATTAAGTTAGCCCGATTTGATTCTGGGGCCCATTTACTCTGTTTTCTTCTGCTACTCCGTTTACCTTATCAAAACGTCTACTCGTCTTAGGCTCTTAGCATTAAACACCGTTAGTCCTTTATTTTGTCCTTTTACTCCAATTTATTGTGTTTTTTTTCTTCATACACCACCTTTTTTACTAATAATACATCTACCGCAAATAAATCTTAGAACAAGTGGTTTAGCAGGAATCATTTTATTCTTTTATAAAGTGGAGGTCATGGTTTGGAGTCTCATTAAATGTAATATGCTTTAAGTGGGTTAAATGTTTTACCACAGTGAACATTTGAGTGATAGGTTTCCCTTGAAATAGTGGACGAGCCGGGTCACTAGCGATGTCTGTGTTCGCGGGCATGGGTGGCATTTCGCCAATGGGTTTACCCGGGTGAGCAGGCTTAGATATTATTCGTTGGTCGTTCAATAATAATAATAATAATACATCTACCTTTATACTTATTAAGAATTTTAACCACAAATTTTACGAGGACAATCAATAATGTTACTAGGCTAATCGTATCCAAACCATTTTTGTTTATAGTTAGGGAGTAAATGAACTAACAGTTCGTGAATTGTTCGCCAATAATTTCATTTATGCTTGTTCGTTTAACAAATAAACAGACACGAATAAGAAAATTATTTTTATTTAGTTAAAAGAACGAACACGGACAGAGTTACGTTTGTTTAACGGATGTCACATTCGTTATGTTTGATACAACAACTTTTTTAGTAATGATATTTAATTTTGTATCTATAAGATTTTAACTACATAAATTTTGTTAGGGCAACCATCAATATCAGTAGACTAATCGCACCCAACCATTTTTATTTATATAATTAGCGGGCAACCAACAATGTCAGTTAACTCATCAACGTATTTGTTTTGTTTGTATTTGTTTGTTAGGGCAACCATTCTTATTCATTTGTATTTGTTTGTGTTCGTTTACGTTCGATAAGTTTTCGTGAACAGTTAATGAACTTATTTTATTAATGAACGAACACGAATAAGTCCTTGTTTATGTTCGTTTGATTCGTTTGAAACCATAAAATCTGTTATGTTAATAATATTTCCTCTTTTCACACCGAAAAGACAAGAATATCACTTTTGTTTAATGTTTTTAGAGGTTGAAAATTCAAACATTACTAGTTTAGTTTTTTAACCACTTCCTTTGTTCTATAATTTGCTTCAAGCATGAAATCTCATTGGTGAGAGCGAGTTTTGTGTAACAGTTGCGACACATTAATATAAAATTTCACTTCAACGAGAATATAAGATGTTAATGGACTAATAACCAGTGTGTTTAAAAGCGGATCGGACGTCGAACCGGACGCCTTAGTGGTATGGTGGTCGGACCAGTTAGACCGGATTTAACATATTTATATATGTAATTAAATATAAGTAATTTATATATAATTTATATATGTATTTTATAATTATATATAAAATTTAACTATATTTGTATATCCAACATATTAATTTATGGTTTAGCATCCCGTTTTTACCCATTAAAATAAAAAAAATCAAACTTCGGTTCGAATTGGCCCGGTTTCCCGGTCCGACCACCGGTTCGGAATGAACCGGCCGGTTCAACCGGTCAAAACCGAACTGCACCTGACCGGACCGGCCACCTGACCGATCCCCGGTCGAACCGGATCGGACCGAACCGGTCCGACCAGACGGTCTGATCCGGTATTAAAAACAATGCTAATAACTAATAAGCCCAAAGTCTCAAAAGCCCATTTCAGGCTATAGCAGTCAGCAGATTCGCAGTATAGCTACACACACTTTTACAATTTTATAATTGGGCCTTCCTCTATAATATATGAGATAGCCCAGGCCCCAGAGCCCATGTTTAATAAACTTTTAGTCACTGAATGTACTCTATTGATATTTGATACATTGTCATCTAGATGGGCTCATTATCCCGTATATAAAATCTTCGTTATCACTTTGAAAACAACCTTCTACAATTTACTTAGCTATAGTCTCTAAAGTTAGGTAAGGGTGTTATTATACACTAGTTTACAAAACATTAACACAACTATGTTTTCATTGATTTCATTGGTTAGCATCAATTCATCATAGCATGGTATTAACGCAATCATATGAAAAGTTAGAGATTAGAAGTTAATAACATTAACAGATTGTTTGGTAATTTTTAAATAATTAAACGATAAGCTAACATGATTATTAATCACTCGTTGAATTTATTCAGGTCATTTCCCACTAGGTGATTTATATGAATTATTTTTTTTCATGGAGTTTCTTCCTTATTCATGTAGTATGTATTTCAAAAAAGGAAAAAAAGTTATTTAATCATAATAACCGCCTCAAGTACAACCGAAGGCTTTGCTACTTCGAGTCTTTTAAATAAAATACACAAACCCACAATATTAGTGCATAATCTAAACCATTAAGAATTATTATATCGCTTAACTATTAAAAGCCAAATGTTTGACCAATTCAAATAAGACGTATTAACCATTCAGCATTAAATATTTTAACCATTCAACATTAGATCTTTTAACAATTTAACATTAGTATAATGTTTAACCATTCAGAGTTCAAACATTTGTTTTCGAAACAATCAATTTGAATTATTAAGTGCTGAACTATTCAAACATCTGAACAGCTACCGCCAAACAATCTCTAAATTAATAATAATTCACCAATATCAATAATTTAAGCCCTAAACTTAAAAAATAAAAATACAAAACTTCTCAACTCCCTCAAAACCACTAGAACCAAAGACAAAGATCATAGGCTAAAATCATATAAACTACAAATAAAATTACCAACTATAAGGCCTTTTTATGGTACATTTTTTCACAAAATATCATTATATGTTAAACCCAGATCTTAATTTGACAAATCCAGATTGACGCACAACACTTGATGCACGACTTACAAATCAATGTACAAACCATTCAAACAAAAGTCAAATGCAAGTAACAAAGATTCTCTCCTCAGATATTTGCAAACCTGCATCTCCACTCACACCTTCAACTCTCTGTGTATTATTATTATTATGAAGATTCAGTATATCCCTTCATCTTCATCTTTCTATCAATTTAAACCACATCAAAATCCCAAAATCAATTCTTCATCCACCAAAAGAATTCATCAAACAAGAACCTTATCACCATTCTACCATCACAGATCCAACATGTACGTATGAAACTCCTCTGTATATGTATGTGTGTAAAAACAAGATTTTCTTGATTCATGTTTCTTGTTTTCTTGAATTACAGTTACAATTATGCATACGCTACATGCCAATTGCAAGGGCAAAGTTCAAAATTCAAAGGACCTATAAAGAAACAGAGTAAAGTGGATGATCCCATTACTCTGGTGGCAGTTTCCGGTGGCAAAAAACAGGGTACTGTCGCTGGTGCGATGGCTCTGATCATCGGTACGAGTATCGGGTCCGGGATACTTGCTCTTCCTCAGAAAACTTCACCTGCGGTAATTTGGTAACATCAATTGATGCAAGAACACTTATTATTATCTGATAACTGTAAAACA
Organism: Flaveria bidentis; assembly: GCA_018326385.1. NCBI lineage: Eukaryota > Viridiplantae > Streptophyta > Magnoliopsida > Asterales > Asteraceae > Flaveria > Flaveria bidentis. The sequence goes on along the minus strand of BJCM01003554.1, from coordinate 76,671 downwards.
GTTAATAGCATCGACTTTCTTGAACAGGGGTTGGTTCCAAGTTCAATTTCATTGACCTTGTGTTGGGGGTTTCTGTTAATTGAAGCATTGTTATTAGTTGAAATCAATGTGGGTCTTCTTAACAAGAGGAAAAACAGAGTGGGTAATGAGGATGAACTGCAAGTGATATCTATTCGAACCATGGCTCAAGAGACATTGGGTGAATTAGGTGGAAATATAGCCACTTTGACTTATGTGTTCTTGGGGTACACATCGATGATCGCTTATGCTTCAAAGTCTGGTGAACTTCTTTACCATTTGATCAACATACCCGAATCTGTTTTGGGGGTGTTCTTCACTATACTGTTTGCAGTTCTTATATCTGTTGGGGGAACACGCGTCATGGATAAAGTGAATCAAGTTCTTACAGTCTCCATGATAGGTAAATTGTAAATAATCAGTTAGAGTGAAAAGTCATCATTTTGAAGCAAAATGCACAATGGTTTTATGATCTGCAACAGGGTTGTTAGTAGCATTTGAGGTTGTGGGAATAGTACTTGGAGGGCTGTCAGGAGTTGAGAGCAATGGTGATTGGACAAAAGTTCCGACGAGTATTCCGGTGATGATATTTTCATTGGTGTATCATGATCTAGCTCCAGGTAAGTACATAAAGTCAGCTCTACATGTTTTGACTTCAAATTCAGTCATATTATAATGAAATCTCCATGGATGCTTTGATTTTGTTTAGGTAATGTCAACTCTACAAATTTGTTTTTTTACTTCAAGTATGAAAGTAGTCATCTGATGATTAATTTGAACTGTTGTTTTGACCATTTTCATTACTTAAAGTCAACCTACATGTTTTTCACTTCAAATTTGGTCAAATTATGATGACTTTCAGTTCTTTGCGCGTATTTGGGAGGCGATATTGGACGTATAAGGACTTCGGTTATGCTTGGCAGTGTTGTGCCTTTGATAGGACTTTTGGTGTGGAATGCTATAGCTCTTGGACTCTCGAGTCAAGCTGAATCACTCATTGATCCTTTCGAGTTGCTTATGAGGTGATGATCAAACATTTGACTTGATTTGACTCGAATTCGTCTATATGATCTTGAAACTGTAAAATTAGGCAAAGATGGGATGGAGTTGAGATAATGGTAGAAGCATTTTCACTTCTAGCAGTGGGTACATCACTAATAGGGACTCTTCTAGGCTTCTCTCAATTCTTCAAAGAGCAAATAGTCAACAGTTTGACTTGGGATTCTTCTTCTCCATCACAGGCAAAGTCAACTACTCAACTCCTTCCAATTTGTATCCAAAAGTCTGCATTTTTTACTTTTAAGCTCAAATCTTGATTTATCCCTGCAGAAATCAAGAATGGTAGAAAAGTGGTGGATAAGCAATAGAACAAGTTTTACTGCAACAGCTATGGTCATTGGTCCTACTCTTTTCGTGTCTACTACTGTTCCAGACGTGTTCTCTGCTGCTACAGACATCGCTGTAAGCTCATGCGTGTGTGTTTTACAAAGGTATACTAGTGTGTGTAAAGTGTGCTTTCTCATTGGGTGTTATCCAAACAGGGAGGATATTGCATGACAATGTTGTATGGAGTACTTCCACCAGCAATGGCGTGGGCTATGCATACTGCACAGGGAAAGGACGAAAGCAAAGGGATATCAAGAACAAAACCAATCTTACTTGGGGTAGGATTATTCGCCTGTGGGATCATTTTGGATCAGATATTTTTCGATATCTTAATCTTTCCTTCCTAAAGGAGGATATGGAAATTAGCATAGTATTGGTTTTGTATGCAGTCCCTCATTAATTACACTTCATAATACATTTGTAAGTGTAAATAGAATTTGTTGGCCTTTTTACTGACCTTTGATACCCTGAAATACAACGATTGCGAATAGATTTAGGCCCTCTGAACATTTGTAATCACAATCTAGAATGAACTAAATGTTACATAAGGAAACAAGGACGGATTTTAGCTCAAGAAAAATGAAAGAGTTACATGATTCAACGGTTGAATCTACTAGAAATATATGTAGAAAGAACGATTATGATGCTAAACCTCTGAGGATCCATAATGCAGTAACTAACTGACATGACATGTTTCATAAGCATCTTTGCAACATCATATGAGATTCTATTGGCTTTTATCTTGAGGTGTTGAATCTTTTCCCTCTTGACTTTTTACCGTTTGTAAAATGGTTTAGCCATGAAACAAATCATGCAAAACGTAAAAATTACACAATAATTGGACACAAAAAACATTAATATTAAGGTTCCAAAATGAATAAGGATCATAAAAGTTTTCAAGATTTAGCCTCAAAGGGCATGACAACTTCAAGATTTTGTGAAATAGATAATTTGCATCAGGTGCTTCTCATGTCCTACAGCTTAATATGATTTGAGCCGAATTTCAAGGGATTTAAATTTTAACCCCTACTTATTTGATGTGGGCATATATTTCATTCTCTGTTGGCAAGCAAAAATTATAAAATCATTTTACTTAAGAATCTCTTAGCTTCTATATGTCATTATTGATTCCAGACGGTCTATAGAATCACGACATTCAATCATCATGATATTGTAGAAGTCCTTTCGAAAGTTTTAAATAAGTGGTTAATATCCTTAGTGTCACTATCAACCAGATGTCACTAGACCAAAAGGCCAATTGGAGGTGGCAGACGTGATGGGGATGGTACCGGTATTGGTGCTGGAGACAAACCAGGAGTGACAGTAGTTTATAGTTGGAAGTGTTTTTTCATCCACGGATCAAGATTAACTGTAATTGTTTGTTTAGTGTAGCCCTTTTGTTGGATTAGATTTCATAACTTTAAGACACATATAAACTAATGTATAGGTTTTCTTTGTTTTTAAAGAATAAAACTTAGTCCTGCTGTTGTTAGTTGTTAATGATGTTCCCTGTTGTTTGTTGTTGATGAGATGCTGCTTGCTCCTAATTTATCTGAGTTTTAAAGAAGCTTTGGGGCATTAAAAGGCTGTCAGAAAATCATTGGGTTGAAAGCTTCCTTGGTCTCAAAGTTCAGATCTTTTAAACTTCTTTTTTTTTCTGTATTTTTAAAACGCGGTTCTTCTCTTTTTTGTTCTCTCTTTTCGTGATCGGATTTTTCTTTCTCGCTTCATGCGATTTGATGTATGATGTGTGAAATTGAAATTTTGTGATTGCTCGATCGTGGCTATCAGTTTCAAGGGATGATTGTTCAAAGGGTGTTCTAAAAAACCCCCGAAAAGAGATACAATTTTAATCAGTGTTTTAAGAAACCAATATATGAATGTTTCCTTGTTTTATTCTTCTGACCAACTTCACAGTCTGTTTTGGAACGATTTAGATGTGTGTATGTTCTTAATCGAGCTTTGCATGTTTCATCTTGCATTTGTGTGTTAAATGTGTTTAAAAGAATGTTAATGTTGAAAGCATTTTTATGGTCTAAAGGGCTGTTTGACAACATCTACACTTAATGGTTCAGACTGTTTATTTTGCGAGCAAATATCTAAATGGTTTAGATATTTGCCTCTAAATGGTCAGGCATTATACTAATGCGGAATGATTAAAACCTCTTATCTGAATTGATCAGGCATTTGTCTTTGAATAATTAAACGATATACTAGCTTTGAATGATTCATATCTCTTAATGATTTAAACCTCTTATTGATTCAGCATTTAATGGTTTACAAATTATCAAACAGCCCTGAGTTTTGTTTCAAGTTATAATAACTACTACGTTTAGTGGGAATATGCGATTGTGTAATGTGTAGTAAACTATTTCAATAAATTACATCAATTTTTTACCTCACACAACAACACAATTTTTTGCCTCATGCAACAACAAAACAATTTTGTTTGATTTTTTATTTTGTTTCCAGATAAATTGAAGACTGAACTCTAATACTTTTGTGCTACATAGCATCTTCTGATTTTGTCTCCCCAGCTTGCTACTAGTAGGAGATTGTGACTTGATATAATTGTTTCCTCAATTTCTTTGCCATAAGCTTTAATATTGAATATGTTCTTGGTATCAGGTTCCAGCAGCTCAAACCATCAGTCTGCCAATGACTTTTGACAAAGTGTTCTGCAAAATACGTAAACATACTTCTGATGCAGAACACCAACAACTGCATCTGAGCAGCCCTCCATCTTGTAAAAATACTTCAGATGCACTTTTGTTAGTAACTATTATGCCCGAATACAAGGCTACATGTTCTGCAAACACAACATAAAACACATCAGACGGTTGCGGATAACTATAATGGCGCATCACTACTTCAGTCAATAACCAACCCAACATGACACTACCCCACCCTGCAGCAACGCACAGGACATCACCCTAGTTAAAATAAATAACCTACATTTCTCAAGTACAGCTTTGACTTTACATTATTAAAAAATAGACTTTCTAGTTTTGATTATCTACGTTATTTAATCAGGAAAGTAAAATATGTTTGTTTTGCAATTATAACAGAAGATATGGAACCTCATAATTTATCCTTTGGATCTTGATTGCTGCTATCGTGAGTCGACTCAAGTTTCTGAGCCGACTCTGGTTTTTGGAGCTTAAAAGGGATTGCGGCATGCTGCTTGAGGAACTTATAGAAAGCTTTCACTGTTCTGTCTGTATCTACTGTGATCTGCAAAATCCGACTTCAAATGTTTCATAAATGCATCGAAAAGTTAAATGCTGATATCATGTGCTTTATAACGGGCACTGACCGGATCAAAGCTCTTATTGCCAGCAGGAAAGAGAAGAAGTGTTGGGTACCCATTAGACTGAAAAAAGATTTACAAAATTGAACTATCAAGATAACAAATCATGAAACGATTAAAAAAATGTTTATCTTGACATTACCTTAGCTCGAGGGTGTTCATTTGTGGTTCCATCCATTTTGGCAATGACCAAGGAATCAATGACGCGAAAATGTTTGGGCAAGTTTATTGTAAGTTGGTTCGAGTGCTTGGCAATAGCCACACCATGGAGCATAGATCTGATATAAAATAATAAGATATTTGTATCTCAATTAACAGATAGGGACACAACTATAACTATTTGATGAAGAATTTATCATAAAACAAAAGGCGTACCTCTAGAAGAGCATCCTTTGATTTGTCCAAAACTATCTCATCAAAGTTATTACCAACAACTAGTTTTACATCCCTGTCATTCTGAACCAAACAACAAACATGATGAAAATCACAACAGACTTACAAGATGGAGGTGTCTAGATGTGCGTTTTGAAATGATTATGTGATATAGGATAATCAGAACAGAATTGTTAGTGGCAATAGAACGTGTAGGAAATGATGTTCGGATGTGTTTTCTCTGCTTGAAATTGTAATAAATTGGGTAATCAGATGTTTGAGTGTTTGACAAATCTAATTACTTAAAGTAACTAATATATAACCAAATAACCAAAATGGGTATCTTGTATACTGTTATTTTAGCATTAGCACTTAAAATATAACAGCTTACTTTTAATCAACAGTAGAAAAGTTCCTTCATAAATTATTTATTAACAAAAAAATTCAATCTTTTGATCATACATAACTCAATACAAAGGTTCATGCTGTCTTTAAAAGGAGTAAAACAAATTGGCTGCAACTATTTAAGTATAATTTTTCCCCCTTGAATAATCAGAGTTTTGTTGTGGCTGGAAACTAATAATTTGACCCTAAAAATTAGATGATCATGATCGGAAACATTTTATCCAAACACTAAAAACTAATTCAGACAATCAGTTTGATAACACATCCAAATATTATGTATACATTCTACAACTTACTGTCTCCGGGATTGGATCAGACTTGTAGAAGGGCTTGAGGTTGTCTTGAAGAAAATTTTCACCAAACGACTATATTGTGATCGAAAGATTTTAGTCAGTTCATCTTTATGGTTTATAATGTAAAAAATCAACAATAACATTGTTAAATATCTTAACCTTGATGTTGTTCAAAGTCATTTCACCATCCAAAAAGAACTTTCTAGAATCCTCGTTTCCAGTGAAGGCAATAACCTACATGAAAAATGCCATATGATGATCATGTTCTGTAAGGAACAGGTCGAATGCAGAGTGAAGATATGAACACTAACTCTCGGGGCATCTCCATCAATGTCAAATAGTTCTGCAACTGGTTTACCAGCATCTTCGTCGTCCATAGGAACATACAAAAAAAGAGCCTGCATGACGCTCAAAGAAATGTAGATTGTCAAAATTGAACAAAAGAAAATGATACTGCAGCTTCAACAGTATTAAATTGGCTAAATAGTGAACCATTTTCCACGAAAGCGCTATTGCATTTGCTAAAATAGAAAACAAACATTAAAAAATTGCTAAAATGAACCACCACCCTAAACACCATACATGCAATTCCATTGCAAATATAGCTACTGAAGATAGCCTAGAAGTCTTCCTCACCAACTTTAGTTTTTTTGTTGAATAAGGAATAATCTTTTGAGGACCTTTCAATTATTATGAAAATGTTTACCAATTAATGAATAAATATTCCAAATTAATTTAAGTCAAAAAAGTTCTAAATACAACAAAAAATCATAAAACGGAGGAAAACCTCATGTCTCTTCAAGTAGTCACTTTAGAAACTTTTTGTTGCAACAGACAATCGTTGTTGCTAAATATATATAAAATGAGCACCAAAATTTGTATGAACAAGTGAGTCAAGTTTAATGGACAATTGAGGAACTCTGCATGCAAAATAAGCAACTGAACTTGGCCATTTGTATACTCAGAACAACTCCTCCTTACAGGAAACTACTATTTTTTTAATTTGTGCAAAAAAGATGCACGTCTTTAATGAATATACTAACCCTTCCCAAAAATTCCTTTGCTGCCTCTTGAAACATGGGAAGGAACTTCTCAGTATCATTCAAAGTAGTAAAAAGAATAACCTGCAAAAGAACAAGATGTAAAACCAACAAATTTAAGTACCATTTTGTGGATACATAGTTGTTCTAGGCCTAACATAATTATATAGTTCATCGGTGGCATATACAAAGAAGGCTCGCATCATTTATAAGCAAAAATTTTAGACATAAACCGATTTCAACAAAAAAATCCTACCTGATTCTTGATTGGGTTCTCGAATACTTGTGAAACACTTGCACGAGTGAAGCAAATCACCAAAGGAAGCTTGTTCTTATAGACAAACTCTGTCATTTCTGATCTTGTGAATTGACCCCCTGGTATATAAATGTTGATTAAAATATCGCACAGAATCTAGCAGAGGTGGCAATATCAACCCCTTTACTTATATACAAGTAGATCTGGGTTATGGTTTATCCCTAATGGATCAAATGGGATACATAAATAGCTAAAAGAGAATGCTTCAAACTGTCAGAGTCACTCACCGTGTATGTTTAGTGTTTGCAGCCTCATAATTTTTTCTAATAAAATATGTGTTACTGTAAGAACATGTTCTTTGTAACCATATTTAGATAACGTGCCAACTATATATATACATGGACAAATAATTTTTTGGGCCAACTCTTTCAGGCTCCTTTTGATCCATACTAAAAAAAGTCCACCACTACTGCCTGTTACGCAGTCCATCCAACCCACTCATTATGCCAACTCTAGAATATAGTGACTAGAAAAAGGCTGTGTCAAGAGAACGAACCAAAGTGGCTAACTTTTTCGTCTTCCTTCTTTAACAAGACCAGAGCTGGATGTTTCCCTTCTGGATTGATGTGGAAAAGCTTTGCCACATCAGCATTGGATGTTTGGTAGAAGCTTACTTCATCTTCCTGTTCGGAAGCTGCAGCAAGTTCTTCACTATCTGGGCCCTACACATAATAAAGAAATGATATCTTAACGTCACATTTTACATAAGACATTTCATAGTATTACTTTGCTGATTGGCATATTTATTGTAGGATTAATTACAAAAATGATAAATGTGCTATAACTTTGTCAATCTAACAATTACTAAAACTTTAACTAATTTGATATGTATTCTTTATTGTTCTCCCATTAATAATACAATATGTGTCATATGGTACATATAATCATACTGACCTAGTGAAATGATGGATGAAGAATTGAGCATTGGATATCTTTAAGTCAATTTTGAAAAACAAATGGCAGATTAGTTGGCTGTTGTCATCTGCTAATTTTGCACAAGTGGATAATAGTATGTTTGTGTCGTTTGGTACCCTTATTCTACTATGATCATCTCACCAGAAAAATATTAAGATCTCAAACGATAATTACTTAATTAGTATCAAATCATATATATCTCAAATATACATTGTTAAAGAACAAGAATAGAAGTACAACATACCAGTTCAAAATTTTGTTTTTAGAAAGACAGAAACACAACAACTTCCTTTTCAGGAAGTCCAAAATAAATGTGGCATTTCAATCATTCATATTGTATGTCTTAATTTCAGTCTAGAATAGCTTGTCATTGTTGATGCCTGATGTGTTTACTAATATCAGACAAATTGTCAAAGCCCTTATGATTTTGTTTACTTTGGGACTAAGAGAGAACATTTTCATTAAAATTGATGAACAATTGATTATCTAGAATTAAATATCAAGTGTAACAGCAATTATACCATCAGATTATCAACAAAGCCCACAACTACAGGTGACCCGCTGTTCAATATATGTTCAGCTTCCTCAATTGTTGTTAGATTGTGTAGACAGGGACCAATCATTTTCTTCACCCAACTCACAATTGCATTCCTATGTAAAAAATAAACCAGAAAAGGAGAAGTTCAAAATTAGGAGTCTTTGGCTCTTCAATTCATCACAAAGTTAGGATTAGGAGTCCTTTACATTTAAGAAACTTCTTTAAGCAATATTCCCCATGGCAAGTAGTGCAATAACAACAATACAGTCCACATTCAACTTACTACATCCTCAAGGACTTCTGATGAAAAATTGTATGAGGGCTGTATCATATTCTTGTATGTCAACTGTCACATTGTGTATTCTTTCTAGTGACATACTGACAATCAAAGTTCATAGTGTTTGGGGGTGTGTTTAAACTTACGACTACCACTTGAAATCTCACATATTAGTACAGATTTTTTACAAAACTGAATATGATCCAAGGTAAAAATAATTATATCGATTATCACAGATAAATACATAAGTTTCTAACTATCTCTTAACTTACCGCACCAGATGATGTGATTACTAATTCTTATTCCCCAAAACCATCTTAAAACCAGATCTATCAATTGCATATCTAGTTATACACTTGGAAAACGAATCAACTGTTCTTCAAAGCAAAATCAAAGCTACAAACAAGAAATTAAAATCAATTCAACGAGAGAGAGATAGACTAACTTGTTCCTCGGACCATTATACGTCTTATGAACACCATCAACAAAGAATAACACTGTAGGATACGCTTCAACATTATACTTCTGAGCCAATTCAATCTCCTCACCGGCGTCCACCTTCGCCAGCACCACCTCCTCCACCTTCAACTCCGTCGCCGCCGCCTCGTACTCCGGTTTCAAAGCCAGACAATGTCCACACCACGTCGCATAAAACTCCACCATAACATACCTACTCTTCTCCAAATAATCACTGAGATTCGACGCCTTCAGTACCACCACATCACTCCCGTCGATCTCAGCCTCCGGCGCCGATTCCGGAACCTCGTATTCTCCTTCTCCGTCTACCAAATCATCCAGATCATCGTAGTTCTCTAACTCATGACCATCGTAACCTTGATTGCATGATTCGTTGTCTTCGTGATCGTGATCGTCTTCTTCTAAGAAACTGAGATCTTCTTGATCAGGATCGTGTGTTTCTTTGTAAGCTGCCATTGTAGTCGTTGAGAGCTTGAAAACACGAAGAACGAGTTGAAGCCTGTTGATTTATCATTTATGTGTACATCTAGCCCTTTTAGAATGTTTACTAAGCCCCATTCAGCCCTTCAATTTTAAGAAATTTCACATTGACAACTAAATTTCTATCATTTTTCTTTTATACTCAAGGTTCAACAATTCATCTTTTTATGGAAGAGTGATTGATTTTGAAAATTTTGACATCTAAATAGCAAATATGTAAGTAAGTTTTATACATTTATCACGTAAGAACTCTTACGTCAAATAACTAGATATGTAGTGTGAAAACCACTATCTCACGTAGACGTAAAGATGTGTAAACTTTATTTTGAACTTGAAGTTGTAATTATTTTAGATGTAATATCTCATGGATAAAAATCAGATAATCAAATGTTTTTACAAAAAGAAAGCACACTTCAACTTTTGACAATATAAATTATAGGTAAAATAAAAAAAAAAAGACGAATCAAATGACATAATTTGGTTAAGGCTTCAAACCATTTATGTACCCTTACATAGAATTTTTTTTAACCACATGTAAATACACAAATGTAAAAGCATTCACATTCAATTCCTCATCTTTAACCTTAATATAACTAGAAATCATATGTATCCATAAAATTTGCTTATCTTTCTGAAACCTTCCACATCCCATTCTTTATATTTAACTCTAAGTAATTGAATAATACTTGTTTTTACATTTTTTATTATTGTCTTCTCTTTCTTCTAGTCACACAAATTATATGAAACAAATATATGGGATGAATAGGAGTTGGTATACATAAGGAATGCGAAGTTGATCCATATAATTAGTCCATATAATATAGAATGGGATGTAGTGCTAATATGTATAAAAACCATATATATTTCCAATTATATGGATATGAAAGGTATTGAGAATGAGATGTGAATGCTCTAAAAACATAAACATGTAAGTGATACAGTAGCAGTGACAAGTAAAATCCATGTAACGGATGTAAATTTTTAAGAGAGAGCAATATGTGTATAAATAGATATAGTCTACAATTAAACCATGAGTTTATTTAGCATATTTCTAAGTTCTATTCACCCATGTTTTTTTATAGATTAACTCCTTCTCTGATCAGCCTTTGAAGCTGTACAAGTGTACAACTTAAGTTTACTACTCGTAAAGGTGATAGTCTTGGAAAGGATATAAAGATGAAGATACTTTACATAAACTCTTAGTGTAGTCCAAAAAAACGTATTTTAGACAAACCACAACTATATAGTAGAAAGACTGCATTAGTCACTTATCATTTTCGCTACCTTCTCAGCATTCTTTGTTTTGGAACTTCTGTTTTAACTCTTAAGGTCTAATAGTTATATTCAGCATCATAAACATTCGATTTGGAAAATGCCATACGAATTAATTCTCCAAATGTTTTCCTGATCAGTGCAATTTAACAATCTAAGTAAAGTTAACATTATATATATTTTGATTACACATATAAATGGTGTAAACTCCATCCGGTGAATTAACTGAAATTTCCGAGCTTTGATTTGGGAAACAGAATCTCATGTGGAATGTCTTCTTTTATTATATGATGAATCATGTTGTCCTTTTTTCTCTTCCCTTTTTACAATCTTTGATATTCTTCCTACAGATTCTTAAGTTATATATTTCTCAAGTAGACCAAAACATGGTGACACCGTTAAAAAAAGTTTATGGATCTGCCACTGCAGATGGAAACATGTTGAGACAGTAGCAGGGCAATGGAATCAAAACTACCCAGTGAACAAGTTTTAGAGGATTTCTGTAAAAAAGCATCAACATCCTTTTTCAAACAGTATGGTCTTTTAAGCCACCAGATTAACTCTTACAATGATTTTCTGAAATATGGAATTCAAAATGTCTTTGATTCCTTGGGTGAAATCAATGTTCAACCTGGATTTGACCCATCTGAAAATGAATCTGTAAGGAGATATGCCACAATCAAACTTGGAAAAGTCAACCTCGAGAGACCAATGATTAGGGCTGCTGACGGTTTCTCAACTGAAAGCGGTATAGAGTACCTTGGAGAGCCCAAACACACCGACCTTCAAAATATTACCTACTCATTCAGAATGAGTGTTCAAATACAATATCAGGTTAGTTGGCCATTATGTTATATTTCAAGTTACTTATACTTTGAAAGGACCGCACATTTCTTGGTATGTGATCACTTGGGCATATACTCAAGAGATTGATGAAGGTGGAACCCTGGAGACCGAAAAAGAATATGTTCCAAAATAGATTTAATTGGAAGATCACAGAGATATCAAATATATACAATTGGCAGGTTGCCTTTGAATCTGTGATGGTCAAATTTGACTTATGCTGGATGACTGATGAAAAAAGTAGCGATTGTGATTTTGACTATGGAGGAAAAACAAGATGGGTGTTTTAGCATATGTAACTCTGAAAAGCAGCAAACTTTATGTTATATAATCAAAGAATTAGTCAAATAAACACACGAGAAGAAAACAGAATTCACTGTCTATGGTTGCTACCGGGAGATCTATAAATATAGTTAAGTTATTAATTGATATAAATATCCTACATGTCTCAAGTACAGCTTTGACTTTTACATTATAAAGACTATCTAGTTTGGACCATCTACATTATTTAATCAGGGAAGTAAAATATGCTAGTTTTGCAATTATAACAGAAGATATGGAACCTCATAATTCATCCTTTGAATTTTGATTGCTGCTATCCTGAGTCGACTCAGTTTTCTGTGTTGACTCAGGTTTTGGAGTTGACTCTGGCTTTTGGAGCTTAAAAGGGATTGCAGCATGCTGCTTGATAAACTTATAGAAAGCTTTGACTGTTCTGTCTGTCTCTACTGTGATCTGCAAAACCCGACTTCAAACGTTTCAAAAATGCATAGAACAGTTAAGAAATGGTGATTTCATGTACTTTTTAACTGACACTAACCGGGTCAAAGCTCTTATTGCCAGCAGGGAAGAAAAGAAGTGTTGGGTACCCATCGGACTGAAAAAGGATTTAAAAAGTTGAACTATCAAGATAACAAATCATGATATAACAAAAAAAACAAACTTTTAAATACCTTAGCCCGAGGGTGTTCATTTGTGGTTCCATCCATTTTGGCAATGACCAGGGAATCAATGCCGCGAAGATGTTTTGCAAGTTTATTATAAGTTGGTTCAAGCGCTTGGCAGTGGCCACACCATGGAGCATAGATCTGATATAATAATAAATTTTAGATTATTGTATCACAATCGACAGATGAGACACATCTGTTAACAATTTGATTATAGAAATTATCACAAAACAAATGGCGTACCTCTAGAAGAACATCCTTTGATTCGTCCAAAACTATCTCATCAAAATTATTACCAACAACTATTTTTACATCCCCGTCATTCTGAACCAAACAACAAACATGATGAAAATCAAAACAGAGAGTTACAACATGAATTGATGTGCAATTTAAAATGATTGCGACATTGATGATAATCAGAACTAAATGATTAGTTGCAATAAAAACATGTAGGAAATGATGTTTGGATGTGTTTTTTTTTTCTGCTGAAAATTGTAATAAATCGGGTAATTAGATGTTTGAGTGTTTGACAAATTCTAATTATCTTTAGGAACTAATATATAACCAAATGACCAGAGTGGGTATTGAATATTATTATTATTAGATAATCATGATCAAAAACATTATATCTAAACACTAAAAACTGATTCAGACAATCAGTTTGATAACACTTCCAAATAATATGTATACATTCTACAATAGTACAACTTACCGACTCCGGGATTGGATCAGACTTGTAGAAGGGCTTGAGGTTGTCTTGTAGAAAATTTTCACCAAACAACTAAAATACGATTGGAAAAGTTTAAGTCAGTTTTTATGGTTTTTAATGTAAAAAGTCAAGAATAACATTGTTAAATGTGCGAACCTTGATGTTGTTCAAAGTCACTTCACCATCCAAAAAGAACTTTCTAGAATCCTCGTTTCCAGTGAAGGCAATAACCTACATTAAACATGTCATATGACGATCAAGTTTTATAGGAACCAAGATCAGGAATGCATAATGAAGATATGAATACTCACTCTTGGGGCAACTCCATCAATGCCAAAGTATTCTGCAACTGGTTTACCAGCATCTTCTTCATCCATAGGAACATACACAAAAAGGGCCTGCATGACACTCAAAAGAATGTAAATTGTCAAATTTGCACAAATAAGAATGATACTACAATTTCAACAGTAATTGGCTAAATAGCGAACCACTTTTCACGAAATTGCAATTGCATGTTGCTAAAGTAGAAAATGAAACGTTAAAAATGCTATAATAAACCACCACTCTAAACACCATACATGCAATTCCCTTGCAAATACAGCTACCAAAAATTTCCTAGAAGTCTTCCTCACCAACTTTAGTTTTTTTGCTGAGTAAGGAATAATCTTTTGAGTTCCGATTATTATAAAAATGTTTATCAAGTAATGTATGAATATTCCAAATTATTTACATCACATAAGTTTTGAACACAACAAAAGCTCATATAAGGGAGGAAAACATATGTCTCTTCACTCAAGTAGCCACTTTTGAAACCATTGTATTTGGGATTCTGTTGCAAATAGATAATTGTTGTTGCTCAATATACAAAATGAGCACCATATTTTGTATGAACAGGTGAATTGAGTTTAATGGACAATTGAGGAACTCTGAATGCAAAATAAGCAATTGAACTTGGCCATTTTGTATACTCAAACATAATAGCAAACTACTATTTCTTCATTTGTGCAAAAAAGATAGACATCTTTGATGAATGTACTAACCTTTCCCATAAAATCCTTTGCTGCCTCTTGAAACATGGGAAGGAACTTCTCAGTATCATTCAAAGTAGTAAAAAGAATAACCTGTAAAGGAACAAGATGTAAAACCAACAAATTTAAGTACCATTTTGTAGATCCATAGTTGTATTTAGGATAATCATTATTATATAGTTCATCAGGGGCGTATACAAAGAAGGCTCACACCATTTATAAGCAAAAAATTAATCATAAACTGATGTCAACAAAAATATCCTACCTGGTTCTTGATTGGGTTCTCGAATACTTGTGAAGCACTTGCACGAGTGAAGTAAATCACCAAAGGAAGCTTGTTCTTAGATACAAATTCTGTTATATCTGATCTTGTGAATTGACCCCCTGTAGATAAATGTTGATTAAGATATCGCATAGAATCTAGCAAAGGTGGCAATACCAACCCATTTACTTATACGCGAGTAGGTTTATCCCTAATGGATCAAATGGGATAAATAAAACATAGCTAAAAGAGAATGCTTCAAACTGGTAAAGTTGGTCACCGTGTGTGTTTAGTGCTTGCAGCCTCATAATTTTAAAGAAAACAAAATGTTAGTGTAAGGACATATACTTTGTAACCATATTTAGACAACATGCTAACTATTTATATAAATGGACAAATAATGTTTTTGGGCCAATCCTTTCAGACTTCTTTTGGTCCAAACTAAAAACAATCCATCACTATTTCTTGTTACCCAATCCATCCAACCCACTCATTTACCAACTCTAGAATCCAGTGATTAGAAAAAGACTGTGACAAGAGAACGAACCAAACTGGCTAATTTTTTCGTCTTCCTTCTTTAACAAGACCAAAGCTGGACGTTTCCCTGGTGGGTTGATGTGGAAAAGCTTTGCCACATCAGCATTGGATGTTTGATAGAAGCTTACTTCATCTTCCTGTTTAGAAGCTGCAGCGAGTTCTTCGCTATCTGGACCCTACAAATCATAAACATCAGAACAAAAGAGATAATATCTTAATGTCACAATTTACACAAGACATTTCATGGTATGTCTTGGTGGATTGGCATATCTTTTACGATTAATTACAAAATGATAAATGTGCTATACTTTTGACAATCTAACAATTGACTACGACTTTAACCAATTTGATATGTATTCATCATTGTTATCCGATTAATAATAAAACATGTGTCAAATAGTACATATATTCATACTGACATGATAGATAAGAATCTAGCACTTGATATATTTTAGTCAATTTGGAAAACAAAAGTTAGAATAGCTGGCTGTTGCATCTGTTAAATATGGACAAGTGGATGATAGTATGTTTGTGTCGTGTGGTACCCTTTATTCTACTAAGATCATCTTACTAGAAAAATATAAAGATCTCAAACAATAATTAGTATTAAATCATATAAATCACAAATATAAACTGTTTAAAAACAGAAATAGAATGTAACATATGGTTTCAAAATTTTGTTTTTATAAAGACAAAGAAAGACAGCAACTTCTTTTTTTGGAAAGTTCAAAAAAATGTGGCATTTCCCATTGGATGATATTTCAATCAGACATACTGATTGTGTTTGTTTCAGTCTAGAATAGTTTGTCATTGTTGATGTCTAATGTGTTTACTAGATATCTGAAATTTGCCAAAGCCTTTATGATTGTATATTTGTATTTACTTTATGATTCAGAAAGCAACAATTTTTATTTAAATTTGATGAACAATTGAAAATCAAGAATAAAATCTCAAGTGTAACAGAGATCATACCACCAGATTTTCAACAAAGCCCACAACCACAGGTGACTCGCTGTTCAATATAGGTTCAGCTTCCTCAACCGTTGTTAGATTGTGTAGACCAGGACCGATCTTCTTCTTCACCCAACTCACAATTGCATCCCTGTTTAAAAAAGAAACCAGAAAAAGAGAAGTTCAAAATTAGGAGTCTTTTTGGCTCTTTGATTCATCATAAGGTTAATAGTCATTTTCCTTATACACTCTTTAAGCAATATTCCCCATGGAAAGTAGTGCAACAACAAAAATACAATCTATATTCAACTTACTACATCCTCAAGGACTTCTGAATTCTGACCAAAAACTGTTTAAGGGCTATATCTAACATTTGTATATCTACTGCCACACTGTGTATTCTTTCTAGTGACATACCGACAATCAAAGTTCAGGGTGCTTGGGGTGTGTGTTTAAACTTATAACTACTACTTGAAGTCTGATTAACTAGTACAAATTGTTTGAGAAAACTGATTATGTTCTACGGTGAAAATTATCATATTGATTATCCCAGATAAATGTTGTGATTACTTAATTCTTATTCTTCAGGTCTCAATAGTCACTTTGAAATCGCATATCAGAAAACCCTCTCAAATCCAGATGTACTAATTGAGCATTACTTTACCCTCTTCTAACTTTCATTTATCAAATCTGGCAGAAATAGATCTTCAGAGTTCAGATTACTCGTCAGATCTACACTTGGAAAACGAATCATCTGTTTTTCAAAGCAAAATCAAAGCTACAACCAACAAATCATCAACGATATAAAATCAATTCAACGAGAGAGAGAGATAGACTAACTTGCTCCTGGGGCCATTATACGTCTTCTGAACACCATCAACAAAGAAGAGCACAGTAGGATACCCTTCAACATTATACTTCTGAGCCAATTCAGTCTCCTCACCGGCGTCCACCTTCGCCAGCACCACCTCCTCCGCCTTCAACTCCGTCGCCGCCGCCGCGTACTCCGGCTTCAAAGCCTGACAATGCCCACACCATGTCGCGTAAAACTCCACCATAACAAACCTATTCTTCTCCAAATAATCACTGAAATTCGCTGCCGTCAACACCACCACATCACTCTCGTCGATCTCAACCTCCGGCGCCGATTCCGGATCCTCGTACTCCCCTTCTCCGTCCACAAAATCATCCAGATCATCGTAGTTCTCGAAATCATGACCATCGTAACCATGATTGTACGATTCAGCGTCGTCGTGCTCATGCTCGTCTTCTTCTAAGAAACTGAGATCTTCTTCATCGAGATCGTGAGTTTCTTTACAGAAAGCGTTGGAGAAGAGTAACAGTAGAATTGATATTGAAAGTAGAAGTGATTTAGAAGGTGCCATTGTAGTCGTTGAGAGCTTGAAAACACGAAGACGATGAAGAATGTGTTCAAGCCTGTGGATTTATGTGTGAAAAAATGAAAGAGTTGTTACATAAATAGTCCATGTAGTAAAGTTATTTTTCATGTTTGGTTTTTATGTATCATTTATCACAAGTTAGCCCAGTAAGTATTTAAATTATAACAGATTTGTTCTCGGAAAGCATGAAAATTAAATTTTTCTGTTAAGTTTTTTAAAAAGACATTTATACCCTTGTATGAAATAAACTAATAAAACATTTTAACCATCGCATCATCATCTCCTTCTTCTAACTACCATCATAGCCCTACCACCTCCACCACCAGTCCACCACCAGTCCACCACCCCTCCCCTTACATTCTTTTTTCTTTATCTTATCATCAAAACATCATTATTTTCATCTTCGTTGCTACATCATCCACCACCGTCGCACCTACCGTCTGTTGTCGATTAGCATCACCACATCATAAACGTATTTTTGAACTCCAATAAGATCTGTATTAGTGTCGTGAGGTTGGCATCACCGTCAAATCAAAATCTCATTTTTTAACTCTTTTGACAACGGGCATGGAGTGGCGGTGTTGATGGGTTCCGGTCAAATGGAGAAGAAGAGTATGGGGCGAATTTCTTACCAGCAGTGGTGGCGGACTCACCATTTCCTAACCACAAATCTGATAGTGGTTTACAGTGGTGGGATGGGCGGTGGTGGTGAGCTTGTGGATAGATACGAAGACAAAATTTATTTTTGATTTGTTTTTTTTATCAGGGGCAATTTTATCAATTTACATGAACTTAACGGTAAAAACTAACGACAGTTAGAGGTAGAAACAATTGTGTAATAACTTGACATATTTAGTGGGCTGACTTGTAATAAATGATACTTAAAAATTAAACTTGAAAAAACGACATTACTTAGGGACCATTTATGTAATTTACTCAAAATGAATATACCGAATACTGATTGTGTACACGTCTAGCCCTTCCAGAATGTTTACTTAGTTTCGTTTCAGCCCTTCAACTTTGGGGAGTTTTAGATTATAGCCTAAGTGCTTAAAATAAATGAAGAGAAATAACAAACGTCTTTCTAATTAAAGAATAAAGACATAAAAAGACAAATTCGGAATCATGATCTTTTGTCACTGCTCAATTGAGTCATTATCACCAATGATTTATAGGGATGGTCACAAGTGAGATATGGACTTGTGACATCCGAATGGTATTGAGTATGTAGCAAATATTTCAACTAAGTTTTATACTTTTAGAACAATATGTTAAAAGCATCTTGTTAGGGCTGTTTGAAAAAAAATTATACATTTAAAACGTAATAACTCCTACATTAAAAATCCCAGGAAATCCTTATCTATTCCCACATAGGTTTAAAGGCATCTTGTTAGACTTTATCGAAGGGCAATATCTCATAAATATAAACATATAATAAAATGTTTTTACAGGAAGATAACATGTTTCGTGATTTGACAATACAAAGCACAGGAGAATTGAAGAGGAGAACAAAGGAGCGACATAAAGTATTTACTACATACTACAAATAATATTCATAATATCTAGAATTGAAAAAGAGAACAAACGAGCGACATAAAGTATTTACTACAAATAATATTCATAATATCTTAAACTAGAGCAACATCTAATTTTTGAGGTTTGGCTGTTACTTTTAAATTTTTATATTTGAGTAACTCATATCATATAACCAATTAGAGTAAACATGTTATTAAACAATTTGTTTGAATGTATTATTTTGAAGTTAGACTGTACGTAGTTAACATATCAGGGGTTTCAAACATGATGACATGAAAACAAATAAGGCTTTAAACATCATTACAAAATAATTAAAAATGACTTATGGCTTTAAATTCACAGGGCTTCAAGCCCTTAACGGACGTGAAACACAACATTCCTATATTGTTACATCAATATGGGCTTCAATTACTAGTTAACCGCTACACTTAATTAAAAAATAATTCAGTAAGATAGTTTTTATTTACATGTCCTTTATATTACTAAACAACCACTACGTATGATCTTATAATAATTTTCTTATTATTAAAAAAAGTACACAGATTAAAACAATAGAATTTAAGTCACCATTAATCAATCTTATTTAATCTCCACAACAATCATAATCACATGTATAGTTTAAAGAAGAGAGAGACCAACAATAATGAGAAATAAATTTTGATGCCTACTTAATAAATCGTCATACTTGTACATAAAATTACCTACCAAGTCTACACTTATAAAATGTCAGGGACCGAAACTAGCTGATAGCCAAAATAGAGGGTAAATGTAGAAATTTCTGAAACGAGAAAGTCAGTTACATTCGCAATTTCGCACAATTAACGGCACTTTGACGTTACCGTTATTAATATTATTTTCTACAGTCCGACGTGGAGACAAAGTTTGACTTTAATTGTCCAGTACATGTCCACTGGGGGGACTCTACGAATGAGGTTGTGACACGTGGCGGAAGTGACTCACAACGCCAATGAAAACGTTTGTCTTTTGACTTTTGGGAGATGGAATTTAACCTGCTTTTAGGCTCCGTTCCGTTAATTGTTATCAACGTCGTTAAGTCAACCGGGTGAAGCGGCGCGTTGACTTCGTTTAATCTGATGTTTTGTGTTTGAAGCGATTCCACAAGAGCTTTCAGAGGCCTTAAACACGGATCCATGTGAAGCTTGTTGTTTTCGCCTAAAAACATGTATGGACGTTCACCACTTGCACAAATTTCGTTTTATGGCTTATGTCCCTTCACTTTATCTCTTATCTCTTTTCTTCACATGGATCGTCATCTCCTCCGTATCGGCATGCGTTTCTTTGATATCGTGTGTAGCTTAAATACTTCCTAAATCGAGGATATGCATGCACGTTTAGATTGAAAATTTTTCTATTGTTGATACGGTGACAATTAGCTCGACTCGTTTAACTTGTGAGTAGAGGTGTGCAAACGGGTTTTTTTTTTCAAACAAGTTTGGTTTATGAATCTGACCGGTTTTTTTATTGTGTAATCAAAAAGATCGGTTCGGTTTTATAAACCGGTTTTTTTCTAATTGAAGACTCAAACCCCTCAAAGCGGTTTGGACCGTTTTTTTAACAAGTATTTTACTAGATTAATCGGGTTTTTTATTTGAACTGGATCCGGTTTTGGATGTTGTGCTGCCATACCGATATACTAACCGCCGGTCCGAATCGGGCTAGAACCGGTTTTGGCTAGAACCATTTTTTCGAACTACATCGGTTTCTTCGCCGAAGGGGTATTTTTGTTCACCTCTACTTATGAGATCTTGTTTCGAGATCTATAGTAAAGCTAAAGCTCGGCTCACGAGTAGCTTTTCATGTTCAAGCTCGGTCTGGTCTTAGCTTGTTTATTGTTTATTTACTATTTTGCTATATATATATAATTATAATGCTTATATGTAATATAAAATATACCAGGTAGTTATTTTCATCTTAAATGTATATAACTAGGGTTCCTAACCCGCGAGGGGAATTCCATCATGATCCCCAATATTAAAATGTGAATGCAACAACACGTTGTAATGATATTGTACATGATATGATAACGTATAGACTAACAATCGACCTGACTTGTCTTCGGACTAAATTTACGTTGAACCATAAAGTAACTCTAATTTATGTCGTTAAACGAAAATGTAATATACTTAATCTGACTCTTTTCTGAATATATATATATATATATATATATATATATATATATATATATATATGCATATATATATATATGTATATATATATATGTATATATATATATGTATATGTTAAAGAATAGTTGTCAAAGTGTAAAAAAAACACGCGTAACCATTACAATCGTCCAAACTCGATATGAACTAACGTTATATTAAAACATAGAATAACCTGACTTTATACTGCCAAACAAAAACTTTTCATATTTAACCCCACTCGATGCATAAAAAAATTACGTTGAAACGCATGCGAACGTTGAAACGTTGATCATCTAAAAGTATTTTATAAAAATATGCTCGTAAACATTTTACATTTGACTCGACACATACTGTCACGTAAAACCAAAAACTTAAAAAATATAAGAGGGGTTAAAGTGATATTTTACAAAATATTTAAAACGTGTTAGAAAGTGAATGTGTCAAAGTTGACAAGATAGAACATTTAATAAAATTCAATAAACATATTACCTATATGTGATAACAATTTAAATATGATTATTATTTTATAATTATTATTACTATAGGATGACAAAGTTAATATGTGTGCGTATATAATGATAATTAATATTACGTAAACATGTATTTGATCTGAAAGTTATATATATGCTAGGCTCGTTAAGGTTTGCGAGCAAATATGATAAGTGAAACTTGAGCTTGAGGTCGTTAATAAATGAGCTTTAGTGTAGCCTCAGCCTTGTAAGTGGCGAACCAATACTTTTTATTAGGGTCAGTGTTGTTTGATGCTTGGACCCCTATAAGTTCATCATCGTAAGTTTTTGGTCGGGTTAGATCGGATCATGATTTTTATCAATCAAGTCAATAAAAAACAACTAAATCATTGAGGTTTAATAACCAATCATGTTTCAATGACAAAACTACGTATAAACTTTAATTTTGGTAATGTTTCAGTATAATTTAATAGTTACAACTAATGAAGTGTAAAAGCAAACAAAATTAAAAGCCCTAATCAAAAGCCCTAACCTAAGGATGGAGCGTGTGTTACTATTTAAATATGTAGCACCTTTATCATTGTGCCAAATAACAACCTTTAATCTGTTTTTTCGGACTTTTATTGAGGTCACCATAGAAGAAAACGATGTGCTCGCTCAAAATGTTGTGTTAGATAGTTGGTATAAAAAGAAAAAAAAACTATCCGGGTCGTCTGACTTTGTCCACATTACTACATCCACTCCTTAAGCTTGTTTATGCTCAAATCGTCTCAAGCTTTTACCGCACTGATCTCGAGTAACCCGCTCACACCTCAGGTTTGTTCATGAAGTTGTGAGTAGTTAGCGTTGCTCTTTTTAGACGTGTATCTTTATGTGTCTGAAGACATAAATTTTGATGATGCTTTGATGGTATCACGGGGCAAAGTATGCTAGTGGATGTCATGGTGGCAAGAAATGGTGGTATTTTAGTGTGTAAAGTGATGGTTGGATGGTGATGTCATTGAGAATACGAAGGTGAGAGATGTTTTAGTATATAAATGACGTCGTTGAGTTTACTTTTTAAAACAACAATCTTACGTGCTGGTTAAAGACCCATCCTTTTACACATAGAAGAAAAAAACTCTTATAACAAACAACACGTAATAAAATATAAATGTCATCCAATGACGTAACCATATAAAGATTGTTATTATAAATATGTGAGCTAGCTTCACAAAAAATAGCCATTGACTATTCATAATTCTGGCTGCATTTTCGAAAGTAAAATTATCCATGATAATTCCAATCCAACCAATTTATATTTATCATGCTTTTATTCAAATATAGTCTAGCATTTCATGAGGACACATGGTTATTATTAAAAGTCATATTGTTTGTTTGCTTTTTTTCTTAAGAAAAAGTAATTTCTATTACCATGAAGATTACAATCAAACGTTAAAACCCATAGACCAGTTAATTAGGAAATACGTCATTTATCATCATCCGATCCCTTAAAAGACAAAAGTCGTTTTGTTACTTTCTTATTTTGATAATAAAAGTTTCACCTAACATGAAAGAAAAATTAATCATCTAAATAACATAAAAGAAAAATTAAGCATCTAAATAACATAAAAGGCCATAAGAGTTGTTTATTATAATGGTAAATCGATATACCACTTAATCAATTAAAGGTTGTGTGTTTAAATGGAAAAAATACACGTGTGAATGTTTTTAAAACCAGAGTATATAAAATTTTTGTGTTTACGTACATCGATAAAAGAAAAAAATTAAAATAAGTTGAAAATACTAATGGCAATGAGCCCAGATCATTTGTTTTGAAGGAAGCATCCCATGATTTTCGAAAGTGTAGATTATGTGTCGAGTCTCACTTAATGCAATATTCTTTAAATATGTCAGAGGTTTTTACCACAGTGGGCATGGTGAGTTCCCCCTGGTATGATAAGCAGGCCAGGTTATCAGTGTTGTCTGTATTTACGGGCGTGGTCTTTCGCCATTGAATTTACCTAGGTGATCGGCTTAAAAGTATTACTCGACCTTAAAAAAGTCAGAAAAGATGAATGACGCTAATGAGTCATAGATCAACTGGTTTAGGAATAGACATCGTATGACTTTCCAAAGTGAATATCATGGGTTGAAGTTTCATTAAGTGCAATATTTTCCAAACGGACCAAGACTTTTACCACAATGAGCCTTTGGGTGGTGGATTTTCCTTGAAATGATGAACGAGTTGGTCACTACCGTTTTCTATGTTCACGAACGTAGACGCCAATAAATTTACCCGAATAACAAGACATAAAAAATTATTCGCTAATCGTTTAAAAAAAGAAAACACTAATGACACATTCAAGGGTTTCAACTAACCGAAATAAAGTGAAAATTATTTACCATAAATACGATCCCCGTACTTTATCACATACGTCAAAAGCTCACGAGTTGTGATCTTACGCTACTCGAAACTCGAATCCATGCTGTCCCCCCGTAAAACCCTTTACAATCGCGAGTACCTAACCCTACCAATGATCACGAATCTCGATAAACTCAGTGAAACCTTCAGCAACTGATCGGAAAACCTACGTACATTTTTCCGTTCAACTTAGGTATACTCTTCTCCATCTTCCGATCATCGATTCTCATACCTAATATGCATTAGAAGATAGTTTCATATTGGTGCTCATTGCTTTAATCCTCATAGCTACTTCTATGCAGGACAAATTTCTGATTTCACTGTCTGTAAATCGTTTAAGTTGTTAATATCTAGTTCAATTTTGCTTAACAAAGCATCAATTCGTTCACAAGTGCTTTCTAAAATTCTGAAGTGTGGATGTGATGAATTCGCAACGGTTATCAGCACCGACAAACATCATTTAGTACTCATTAGCATCGTCGACGATAATTACAGAGTCGCCAGTAGTTTACTCAAAGTCACTGTCGATATCACAAACAGCTGTGTAGTTTTATTTATTTATTTATTTTTATTATTTTTTTAATGTTTTTTGGGATTATTTATTTGAAGGTTTATCTGAATCTGAAGACTAACTTGATTGATTTCGGGTTGAACTTGAGCCTTTTTGTTTGACTTTGTTTTGCTTAAAACTACATGGATTTATATAGTATAAGCACTTAGGGGTAACTGATTCTATAAGAATTGAGGAGTAGAAAGTGGATTTTGTGACGAATAGGATAAGTGATAGGATTCTTAAAAGCGTCTGCTTTTGTTAAAGTTTCACAGTGTAAGAAGTGATTACTTAGTTCTCTTGGTTGTACCGGAGTATTGGATTTTATTTGTTGGATCTAAACAATAGTAGAATTGACCAATTTGAATGATCCAAGAAAGCTGACTGCCCTTTACCTTAAGGTTCTTATTTAATACACCTTTTTTTTGGGTCTTCACTTGGACATCTCAAGTCTAAGTAACTCAAGAATTTGTCTCTGTTAATTATGAACCATTTAGTTTATCGTTGTTGGTTCCAAGCCCGGAGGGTATGAACTCAAATCATGTCATGAAAAAGGCATTGTATTTTGATTTCACTATAGGCCCCAGAAAAGATGCAGCCCTGCTTATCTAAATCAATATTTGTTTGAGCCCGCACCAATCAAAACATGCAAATCGTTCCGATAATTGTTAAAAATTCTGGGCTTGAAATTGTAATGACCAGAGTTGCTTTCTTTTATGTTTTTAAATATGTTTTCATTACATACGTACTATGTTTGATGTTATCTTTGCCTTTTGTAGAAAAATAGAAATTTAAGAAACATTAATCTATACTCATTCTCAAGGAAATTAAGTATATCACATGGTTTGGGTTGCATTTGGCTGAAGTGATTAGAGTAGCAAAAGTTTATCAGTTGCTTCATTTACTGTTTTCTTGCTTTTTTGTATGCTTTTCTTGTGGATAAAGGTTTGGGAATTGTTAAAATCTTGATTGAAGCTTCAAACCATTTATACATCCTCTACATAAACAATCTGATAACCACAGTAAAATATACTACTGTAAAAACAGAAACTTGCAAGTGATACAGTGGCAGTGACAAGTAAAATCCATGTAATGGATGTAAATGTGGAAGAGAGGGCAATAGGATATATATAGATATGGTTATTAGTTAAAACATGTGTGAATTTACCATCTTCTGCTAAGTTCTATCCACCTACATGTTTTTTTATAGATTAACCCCTTCTCTGATCAGCCTTTGGAAGCTGATACAATGATACAGCTTTATTTAGTTTATTACTGGTAAAGGAGATATTCTTGGAAAGAATATAAAGATGAAGCTACTTTACATAAACTCTTAGTGTAAACCAGAAAAAAAGTCTTTCAGATGAACCACAAATTTAGTATAGAATGACTGCATAAGTCACTTTATCACTTTCTCTAGCTTCTAAGCATTCTTTCTTTTGGAACTTCTGTTTTAATTCTTAAGGTCTAATAGTTATATTTAGCATCATAAACATCCAATTTTGGAAAATGCTATACGAATTAATTCTCCAAATGTTTTGCCAGTCAGTGCAGTTGAACAATCTAAGTTAACACTATATATTTTGGTTACACCTATAAGTGGTGTAAAGTGTAACTCAGTTTGGTGAACTTTAACTGAAATCTTCTGAGCTTTGAAGTTTGAAGTAGGAAACAGATCTCATGTCTTATGTCTTATTTGATTAAAATATGAATCACACTGTACTTTTTTATCCCTTCTTACCATCTTTAATATTCTTCCCACAGATTCTTAGGCTGAAAGTTCATTGAGGGAAGTTGTATATATATCTCAAGTTGATAGACATCAAAAGACCAAAACATGGCGACACCACCAAAACAAGTTTATGGATCCGGCACTGTGCAGATGGAAACATGTTGCGACAGTAGCGGTGCGATGGATTCAAAACTACCCAGTGAAATTTTTTTAGAGGATTTCTGTAAACAAGCATCAACATCCTTTTTTAATCAGTATGGTCTTTTAAGCCACCAGATTAACTCTTACAATGATTTTCTAAAATATGGAATTCAAAATGTCTTTGATTCCTTGGGTGAAATCAATGTTCAACCTGCATTTGACCCATCTGAAAATGAATCTCTAAGGAGATATGCCAGAGTCAAACTTGGAAAAGTCAACCTAGAGAGACCAATGTTTTGGGTTGGTGAAAGTTTTTCAACTGAAAGCGGTACAGAGTACCTTAGACTCTTGCCCAAGCACGCCCGTCTTCAAAATATTACCTACTCATCCAGAATGAGTGTTCAAATTCAATATCAGGTTAGTAGGCCATTATGTTATATTTCAAGTTAGTTATACTTTTGATGCACCAAACTTTTCTTGGTATGTGATTACTTAGGTATATACTCAAGAGATGGATGAAGGTGGAATTCTGGAGATCACTAAAGAAAATGTTCCAAAAAAGATTTTATTGGAAGATAACAGAGATATTACAATTGGCAGGTTGCCTGTGATGGTCAAATCCAACTTATGCTGGATGAGTGATATGAAAAAAGGCGATTGTGATTTTGACTATGGAGGTTATTTCTTAATCAAGGGTGCTGAGAAAACTTTTATTGCTCAGGAGAAAAGTTGTTTGAAAAGACTTTGGTTGGTCAACAATCCAATCTGGACGGTCAAATACCGGTCAGTTACTGGAAAAGAAAGGGTCTATGTTAAATTGGTGGACACTCATATAAGAGGCGGAGGAAAAGTCATTACAGTGTTTTTGTTTAACTCTATAGAGATTCCTATATGGTTATTATTCTTTGCTCTTGGTGTTACCTCAGACAAACAAGTGATTGATTTGATTGATGCTGATTCTAATGATAATACAATAGTCAATACACTTCTGGCATCAATATATGATGCTGACCAAAAGTCAAAGGATTTTAGAAAAGAAGGGAAGTCTTTTAGTATTCTTGCAGATGCACTTAGAGAAAAATGGACCTATACACCTAAACAAGCCTTCAAAGACTGCCTAGAAGAAATGTTATTTCCCAAACTACATGGGTATAACCGAAAAGCAAGGTTTTTGGGCTACATGGTCAAATGTCTGTTAGAAGCTTATACAGGTCGTAGGAAAGTTGATGATAGAGATAGTTTTAGAAGCAAGAGGGTGGAATTAGCAGGTGAGTTACTTGAAAGAGAAGTTAGGGTTCACTTGAAACATGCTGTTAGGCGAATGACAAAGGCTTTGCAAAGAGATCTTTATGGAGAACGCCCTTTGCACCCAATCGAGCACTATTTGGATGCATCCATTGTTACTAATGGGCTTTCACGGGCTTTTTCCACCGGTGCTTGGGTGCATCCTTATAAACGTATGGAAAGAATATCGGGTGTTGTGGCCCAGCTTAGACGGGCTAATCCTTTGCAGATGATGGCTGATATGAGGAGAACACGTCAGCAGGTTCAGTATACAGGTCGAGTTGGTGATGCTAGATACCCGTAAGTAGTTTGAGTTTGCTTTTCATAACTTTATCGTCTATCTTGTTTGCCACTTGTAATTGTTTACCTTTGGTTTATATGTATTAGTTATTGCTTATAAATGGACATTGGGTAACACACTTTGTTTTCATCCATAAGAGAACTTCAACTTTCCAAAAGTTTTCAGTTTGGGTAATCTAACTCCGTCAGTTTTCAAGCAAACTTCTCACAAACAAAGACAACATGGTCAAAGTTACTGCCACATCATCACTTCGATCGCATAGCCGAGTCAGATTACCCTAAATGATTTCTTAAAGTTTGATCCTTTCTGATGAAAACAAAGTGTGTTAGCCAAAATAGTAATCAAATCAAAGTCTTGCTGATAATGATTGTTGGATGCAGACATCCTTCACACTGGGGAAAAGTGTGTTATATGACAACTCCAGATGGAGAGAACTGTGGGTTGGTAAAAAATTTATCAAGTACTGGTCTTGTGAGCACAAGCATCCAAGTAAATCTGCTTGGTATATTAATAAAGTCTGGAATGGAAGAACTTGTTGATGACAATTCAATATCACTTGGTAAAAAACACAAGGTTTTTGTTAATGGAGACTGGGTTGGAGTATGTGATAATGCTGCTTCACTTGTTGATGATTTCAGAAGCAAAAGGCGTAAAAAGGAAGTGCATTATCAGGTTGTCACTCTTTCTATATCTTGTTAGTATGTCACCGGGTAGCATTGGCTAAATTTTGTTTTAATTTTTTCTTAGGTGGAGATTAAACTTGACAATAAGAATAGAGAAGTGCGAATATTCTCTGATGCTGGAAGACTTATGCGTCCTCTTTTGTTAGTTGAGAGTTTAAAGAACATCAAGTTACTTAAATATGGAGATTATTCTTTTCAAAGTCTTTTAGACAATGGAATTGTTGAACTGATTGGAGCTGAAGAGGAAGAAGATTGCTACACAGCATGGGGGATTAAGCACCTTTTCCACAGTACCAAAAAAGATTCACCTAGGTACACACATTGTGAGCTTGATATGTCATTTATCCTAAGTTTAAGCTGTGGAATAATCCCTTTTGCAAATCATGACCATGCAAAACGAGTCTTATTCCAATCTCAAAAACACTCTCAACAAGCCATTGGATATTCGACCACAAATCCAAGCATTAGAGTTGATACCCTTGCTCATAATCTATTTTATCCCCAAAAACCGCTTTTTAAGACGGTCCTTACTGATTCTCTTGGAGCGCCCAAATATAGTAATGGTCAGAGATTGCAGTCAAGAGATGAATATTACAACGGTCAATGTGCTATTGTTGCTGTAAATGTCCACCTTGGTTACAACCAAGAGGATTCATTAGTGATGAACCGTGCTTCACTAGAACGTGGTATGTTTAGATCAGAACATGTTAGAAGTTACAAAGCTGAAGTTTTTAACAATGAATCGCTTGGAAAAAAGAGCAAGGTTGAAGATAATGTAATTTTTGGGAAAATTCAAAGTAAAATTGGCCATGTTGATAAACTAGATGAAGATGGATTTCCGTTTGTTGGTGCCCGTTTACAAAGTGGTGATATTATTATAGGAAAACATGCAGAATCAGGGAGTGATTATAGTATGAAATTGAAGCATGGTGAAAAAGGATCAGTTCAGAAAGTTGTATTATCTGCTAACGATGACGGTAAAAACTTCGCTACTGTGTCTTTAAGACAGGTAATTTTGTGGTTTGCGTTATTTTTTGGATGTCTAAAAATACACTTGAGTATCAGTATCATCAAATCTTACTTGTAACTGTGACAACAGGCAAATAAGTAATTTCTCGACCGTTGTAGGTACGTTCACCAAGTCTGGGAGACAAGTTTTCAAGCATGCATGGACAAAAGGGCGTTTTGGGGTTTTTGGAGTCTCAGGAGAATTTTCCTTTCACTATACAAGGAATAGTACCAGATGTTGTAATAAACCCGCATGCGTTTCCTTCTAGACAAACGCCAGGTCAGCTTCTCGAGGCTGCACTGGGTAAGGGGATCGCCTTAGGTGGCTCACTGAAATACGCCACTCCGTTCTCTACTCCCTCTGTTGAGGACATAACCAATCAACTTCACAGGTATAGAATTACCAATCTACTGTTGGTTCAATAAATCCAAGTGGGATGAACCGCTTAGCATTATCTTCTTTGCAGGTGTGGCTTTTCAAGATGGGGAAATGAGAGAGTTTACAATGGGCGAACTGGTGAAATGGTTGAGTCACTAGTGTTCATGGGACCCACATTCTACCAGAAACTGGTCCACATGTCCGAAGACAAAGTCAAGTTTCGTAACATTGGGCCTGTTCATCCTCTCACACGACAACCAGTGGCAGACCGCAAGCGGTTTGGTGGGGTCAAGATTGGGGAGATGGAGCGAGACTGCATCATAGCTCATGGAGCAACCGCCAACTTGTATGAGCGTCTTTACACGCTTTGTGATGCTTCACATATGCATGTCTGTAGGAAATGTAACAACATGGCGAGTGTGATCCAGAGGTCTGTCCCACGTGGCCCCAAGATTCGTGGGCCCTACTGCCGGTTTTGTGAGTCTGTTGAAGACGTTGTAAAGGTGAATGTGCCGTATGGGGCCAAGCTAATTTGTCAGGAGCTTTTTAGTATGGGAATTGCTATCGAGTTTGAATCCGAGCTTTGCTGAAAGGTTGTCATTATGTATAATTTAAGCAAGTAAATGAAACTTGTATTGGCATAAAACGTGTAACATGGTGCTGTATCGGGTGACTGATCATCTGCCGTAGCTGTCTAGTTGCACCGATACCTGTCTTTTGATGTACCTATGGTTAATAGTTCTTGACTTGTGTTAGGTTGGCGTTAACCCTTGCTCACCTGATGATGGTTCCATTTTCACTTGTGTTAGGTATGAAAAAGACTTGTTAGATTAAACAATAAACAAGATAAAAGAACGCTTTCAATGAGGATATCAAAACATTGCTTTAAGTGGTCAGTTCATGCTAATTACCAAAAACATACACCAACTCTACATACATAACAACACCTACACGAAACAACCTTAGCTGCACATATAATACTTTAACGACGTTACAAAACATACATAGGATGGCAGCATGTACTAAACAGGTTTTTGATCTCAAGGTGAAGATAACCAGATAACCAAATATGTTTGGCTTAACACTAACATCATCGATTCAGCTGGTCCAAATTAAGATGTATCCATTGATCAATCTGCTGGTGGCTAAAGGATTTTCATAAAGGGTTTCTGGAACCAAATTGAAGATAGATATTACCATGAGGACTAAACGTAACATACACAGGGTGTCGGCGAGCAAAGTGATAGAATGAAGTAACTGAGGAGATGATGATGAACAGGAAATTGGTGATTGGTGTCATTTCAGACGAAAGTGTTTTTCATTCAATCATGAAATTGGGTATAAATATGGCTTCTTGAATCTTGCTACAAATAATTGGGAAGAACTAGAATCACAAATAGAGATTTAGAATCAATGTGGTGGGTCTACCTTGAATTTAATCTTTATTCACCAACATAGGGTCCAACAAAAGAGTAAATATTGATATAAACATTAGCGGATGAGAGAAGCCAAAGAATGTTGGGACCACGCGTGGCTACTTATTAACGGGCAAACACGTAGAAAGGGAGCTATGTGTGGAGGAGAGAGGGGGAGTCTGTTAGAGGTTTTCAAGACACACTGACATGAAGGTTTTTAACGAGAGAGTATTGCATATGCCCTCAATCTTTACATTTAATCAGGATACACATGGAGATAATGTGGCTAAATGGGTTAGAAATGACTTTACTTTCCTTTCAAATCAAGAAGCAATGAGAAACTTCTACGTAAAGGTGTATGCTTTATACTTTGTAGGGTCCTTACATTAAAATTCCTATCATTTTTCTGGTTTAATTCAGTTTTTAAACTATAAACGTCATTGTATGTAGAATAAATTACACTTTTAATCATTTTCTGTATCAATATTTATAAATTCGATATCATATTTTCATCAATTACATTAGAGGTTCTTGTTGTAACTTTAGATTGTTTGGTTACGAATATAGTCCTACGACGGGATTAGTAGTTATTACCCTTGCTAACCTCATCGCCTATCTTGCATACGATGGATATTTTTGTGTTTTTAAACTAAAAAATGTTCACCTGGTTTCAACCTCATATACAAGTTACAAAAACCTTATGTTTTTCTTCCCTCATTTATATATTTCTTCATCATCCACATGTTCTTTTAAACCATTTTATATTTTATAAAACCAAATAATGTATGTTCTTTTTATGTTCTTGTCTTCATCTTTACTTAAAGTATGACAAAACATACTTTATTTGATTAGTTATAAAAGTCCGTGTATTCAAACCTAAAGATGATTATATTGTTAAAAGAAAAGAATAATGTTTTTAAGCCAAGACCGGCTGGACCATAAACCAGACGCGGGTCAATTTGTTTTTCATAAGCTAACTGGCGGTTAGTTTTATTCAACGTCAAAAATTAATAATTATACTTCGCCCCTTGCGTCACTGATATTGTGTCATAGTCCCCAACATTAACATTATGCCTTCGGTAATACAGTAGCTCCTACTCGTGGTGATTGCATAGAAACTATTTTAGGTAGATGATAGGGTGGAGAAAGAAGATTAGAAAAAGTGAGCGGATAACAAAGAAAATAAAGAGCATAATATATATATTTAAAGGTAGTTAAATGTGTAATTAATTTTAGATAGAGAGATGTTGGAACCCTTAAGTAGTGTTAACTTTCGACTTTCGCCCCCTGACGCCCTTAAGATTTGATAAAAGCTCCACTGCTGATTGAGATTGTCAGTTATATAATCTCATAATTCACTATCCCTCTCTCATTACATCTATTAACACTAGTATAACTACATAAGTGTTTTTGTGATTCTTTGCTTAAAATTAATCATACTCACATGTATACACAAAACTAGAAAAAAAACGTATTAAGTTATGGTAAGCTTCCGTCACCTTTTTATTTGTTGGTTTATTGTCTAAAAACCCGATATCATCATAATTAATCTAAGAATTTATGATTTACTAAAAGTATTTGAATATGTATTTATATTTCTACCGTTATAAATTACTATCTGTTTAAAAAGGTTCTTTTATATATTTAAAAACTGTAAAACTAAAAATAAAATGATCAGCACCACTCTTTGAACCTTAAGCAAAAGATATTGGAAATCTATTACTCGAAAACTTTCTTGATTTTAAACTCGTTTTGTCTAACTCCGTCTCGACCGTCTTCACTTTCTTCGTGTCCAGAGTTCTCCATCGTGACATTCATTGGCTATAGTTTCACCAACAAAGGCTAAAAGAGCAACGAGGAAGACAACAGTATGTGGAAGCTTTTGTTGAATTGGCAATGTTATTGATTAAAAATGGTCAATGGCTGTTCATTATGCTCAAAGAAACATACTAATTAGAATTGGGTTAACTTTTACACTATCTCCAATCACCCAATCTCCATGCAATTAACCACTTTGGTACTTTGACTTGTATTTAAGATTATATGCACCTATCTAAATGTGCATAACATGCTAAAATTTAAAATGAATAGGCTAAGTGTAAGAAATAAATGGTTGGTGATTACTTGTAAATAAGTGTGACTTTAAGATCATGATGTTCACAAAAGGGGAATAGAGAAATGTGATTCTCACGTATGGAAATTTGGTTTCCAAGTTCGAGTCACGGGCTCACCAGAACATCAAGATATGTGCCTTAAGCCTGTTGGGAGCATCGGCTTCGGTATGGATAAAGAGGATGGAGCAGATGGGTTGGGCCGGCCCTAGCTCTACGGCCTCGTTTAGTTAACTTGTTAATTAAAAGATTAAGTGATTAACCCTATTTATAATTGACTATATAAGGATCTCTTGTACTTGCAAGTCATTATCACTCAATAAAAGAAAAGAAAACCCTACTAGCCCACGTGCATGTGGATTATGCACTGAACCGCGTTAAAATTCTTGTGTTCTTTTCTTGTTTTTTTCTTTCAGTATTGTGTTTGCGTGCTACCAAAACCGAACAAAGCCCTAAGGTGAAATGTTAATTTCTGGCTAGTCTATGCTAACTTTGTGGTAAAAACACATTTTATAGCTACCATAATTTACAGTGACCCACTATAAGCTTACTGTGCTCTCAATTTGAGTTTTTCAAATCATTTTTAAACTTTTTCCAAACATTGTCAAGTGTTTTGGTGGGTTTAAATCCTCTGTGTAAAGTGTCCGGTGTATGCTTTCTGATAAAGTGCTAAAAAAAATGAAGAAAGAATATCAAAGCCTCGAGATAGATCAAGATGAAGCTTGTGATTGCAATTGTAAACATGCTGAGCTTCTTTTAAACCATGTTTTGCTTATAACTTGTTCCCTGCTGTTGGCATGTAACTTCATAAATGAGTAACAGCTTGTTTAAGGTTGATCAAAGATTAAATTTTTTTTATCAAAGCAATGTATCAAATTAGATGTATTTCTATGGGAGGAAAAATTGTCATGTTTGTATGACATACGATTGTAATTGAAAATTAATTTTTTTCCCCGACCATTTTGTACTATTTTCTAATTTAATGTCAATTATACCATTCAGCAAACACACTTTACCAACTGAAAAACATAAATCAAGTAATTTGTTCTGGGCATTTATACATTCATTGAAAGGGCATCAACCCAATTAAAAGTTTTTTTTTAACTTACACCAAAGAGAAGGACTAGAAGACTTACATACACTTGCTAATTCATCTATGAAATCTGGTTTGCTCAAAGCTGTGTTCATGAGCCGCTGCTGATCACCATTCCCTAATCAACACAAGCTGCAAACAAAAGCTTACACATGTAAAGTCACAAAATTATAGCACAGTTATAAGAAACTGCTTCACCACGCTAAACACATGGTTCATAGTTCCATACATAACACAAACAGTGAATATTTAAAGCATAGAACAAAATTCATGTCAAGCCAAATTATTCATTGGCTCATGGCAATGCTTTATACACTTAAGATACTAACATAACATTCTAGTCCAGATAGGAAGTGTTACTATAGACGCAACAAGGCCATATCAATATGGATATAGCTAATCCTCCTGATTATCACACGATGCCCATCATACACCCATAAATTTCCTTTAAACATGCCACAATGGACCTCTTCTAGGCACCCAAGACCTTTAAGTGCAAGCAGGGGCGGGTCTACCTTTTCAGAGGCCTCAATCGAACCCAAAATATGGGGCCTTTTATGAATTTCTTGTCATCAACCCTACAAAATTTATGTATTCTGATTGTAACAATTATCTATTTTGGCCCATTATCCAACCCATCTAATATGCAATAATCTCTTTCCGTTTAAACATCCAAACACCTCCTAATAAGGTAGTCAAACCATAAATTCAAAAACCCAATACTGTAATGCATATTGTTTTAGAAAAATACATCAACCTACTTTATATCCCATCTTATCAATCGTCTCCTTCACCACACTATACATAGTTGCCTAGTTGATCTAGCCTCTAACAAAAACACTGCAATTTCAATTCCATCTTCCATATAAAAGCAGACAAATGAGGTGGGGCTGGTATGCCACGTCTTAAATGCTTGTTGTCCCTCAATTTGAATGATAAACCCATTATGTCTACTTGGAATTACGGCCCCTTTTAATGTGGGGGCTTGAAGATATATCATGGGCCGGCCCTAAGTGCGAACACTCAATTAATGTGATTAACAATCTTAAGAAATATAAGTCCTCACGAAAGTTTATCGCTCATGAAATAAACAGATTACTGCAGCTGGTAGTCCGCTAGATCGCGGTTCAAGTGAACAATCATGTAACCTAAAACTACACCAGTGATAAATCTTCAACATCAGCTATTTATACAGTATCATCAATGAGTGCTTTCAGGATCAGTATACCTTTTTAACAGAAACTACCACCAATCAATATAACTAAATAACAGCAATCAATAATAGCAATCAATAATAGCAATCAATAACACACATAGAACCCTAGGGCCCCTATCTACTTCCAAAATTGAGAGAAACTCGATCATAAAACAGAATTACAACCTACTCTACAAAAAAATTAAGCTATAATCATCAAATTAAACGCTCGAATGCAATTAAGCAAATAGAAAAGCACTAAAACACACAACAACGCACAAAAAACCACGATTACCTCCACAGCAGTAGCAACATGAGCAAATCATAATCAGATCTCTTAAAACAGCAATCACACAACCGTGAAGATGAGTTTTGTTATCACAATTCTGATCATCGGTGTTATCCTCCAATAATTTATCCTCGTTACTGCTTCCTGCAGATTGATTCTTCTTGTTTTTGGCGCTTTTCATCCTCCGTAAGTTCCATTCAAGGTTGTTCAAGTACTCTAGCTTGAATGAACCCCTTAATTTCTCCGATGGCCATAGATGCATCTTTCGATCTCAGTGAAATAGTTACTGTAAGATTGTTTCAGATTGCAGTTCTATTGAATATTGATTGGGGTTTTTGTTTGGCGGTTGACAAAGGATTAATTACATGTTTGGTCCCTTCATTCTCTGAGGTTTATGGTTTTCATCCTCAGTAAAGTTAGAAATTGTTTTGCAACCTTAATACATTAATACCCACTACATATTATCGTGTTATTCACGGCTTAACTCTTGATATGAAATATATATAAATTTAAGAGTAAGGTTAGTGGGTATCCCGGTCGATTGTAAAAAAAGTAGTGTAGTTTAGTAAAATAAAATAGATTTGTTTTCTTGTTGTTGGTGCCAGCTAGCAAGGGTTGCTCTTTCAATCCTGCGGTTAGTGTTCTTGTTTGTTATTGCAATTAGTGTTTTATGGGATTGAAAGAAAGCTATGTACAGAGAAACACATGTTTTTGTATTAAATATGTTATCACCCATGAAGTATGCTAAACATGTGTTCTAAGGTCCTGTAGGTGCCATAGAATTAGTTTTAGTTTGTGCGCATGCACGTCATGTGCACGTGCGTGTGTGCGTGTGTACGCGTATGCGTACGCGTGTACGTGTGTGCATATGCGTATGTGTGTGCTCACACACGTGTACGCGCGATTCCTCCCCTACTACACTACGACAATGTGGCTTGGAAAGGCATCATAGCCGAGGGTCTCTTGCTTCTGAAGCAGCTCCAGGAAAGGGAGAGTTAAGAGAGGGAAAACAGGCTGTGTGACAAAAACCCATCCCTGTCTTAAATCCCTTATTTTCCCATCGCAGATCGTCGCTTTAGATATTGGTCGGTAGTCGTTTTGAAGAAAGTTATTTTAAACATCAAACGTAGGCCCATAAAACACATTTATATATTTGTGTTTGTCATATTAAGGATTTTTAGAAGATCAATTATGTTGAAGTTATTCAGATCTAATTTAATTTTTTCTTAAATGATAATTTTTTAGCCCTAAAACCAACAAACTTTACATATGTAAGAGCATTCACAGTAGGTGTCTTATTTTGGTTCATATAATTATACTAAAAATCACTACATTTTCTCTCTCATTTTTAATTAAATAATATTTTTATGCCTTTATCATTACTTTTTTTTTCTCTTCCACTTACAACCACTTTAAAATTATTTTAAAAAATTATAAGGATTGAACAGTGATTCTTTGAATATACCAATCCACAATAACATTTTTTCTCTGTTTCACTTACAACCATTCAAAATCATTTCATATAATATACCAAACACACTCACATAACTTTAAAAACTCCACTATGAATGCTTTAAGGATTTATACCCACACTAATATTGTATGATACAATCATTAATACCACTAGATTACTAGACTATGAACTAAACATGTGTAACTATATAGTTCTTTAATTTGTTTTATTCGCATAAAAGACACATTGGTAGCATCTAAAGGAGAAAATCTACATCTTCTACCATTGTCAATTTATCATTAAATTTGTCTACGATATTATACTTTATTGCACATTTTCTGAGAAATCTAAAGTAAATAAAATTAACTTTCTTGTTGAAGAGTTTTTCCATTTGTCTAACTATTGATTAGTATAACTATTAACCCCCAACTGGTTGAAAGATTTAACCGTCCAACTGTCGGTTTCTGGTATGTTGTTTCTATTAACTATTTTGGTATATTTGTTTGTGTCGTTTCTCTTTGGGTTTTGAACTAATGCACAACCTTTTCTTATGTGAAACAACAATAAAAGATAAAACAAACAAACAAGCATTCATAAAATAAAAAAATCAACAGCTTACGATTAGGGCGGCAAACAAATCAAACGAAAGCGAACAAGGCGTTGTTTGTGTTCGTTTGTTAAGAAATAAACTTGTTTGTGAACTGTTCACGAACACTTACCGAACGAGATTTCTTGTTTGTGTTCGTTCATTAAGAAAATAAGCATGTTCATGAACTGTTCACGAACACTTAGGAACGCAAACGAACACAAACAACTGTTAATGAACATGACGAACACAAACGAATAGAAATAATTATAAACTTTCTTGTTCGTGTTTGT
The DNA here is from genome assembly GCA_018326385.1 of Flaveria bidentis. Lineage (NCBI taxonomy): Eukaryota > Viridiplantae > Streptophyta > Magnoliopsida > Asterales > Asteraceae > Flaveria > Flaveria bidentis. Next base: position 37,807 of record BJCM01003554.1, on the reverse strand, counting down.
TTATTTATTAAATAAACGAACTTTACACTGAACGGTTTACGAATTGTTTGCTGAACGTTCAATTTGTTTGCAGCTCTACTTACAATCATCAAACTCAGGCTAGTTGTTACAAATAATAATAAACATAAAACGCTAGCAATAATTTGTGGCATGTACAAGATAAAATCTGGAATTACATAATGTCTTCTGCAATTTACTCTTGTTGAAAGAACTCAACACAACTACACAATATTAACCAACAATCCAACACATGAACCTCAAAAGTAGTGAAGAACACCAAGATGAAGATGGAGATTTCCATGAGGATGATTATATGCAACTCGTAAAGTGCGTTGACGAGCAATATGAACGATTGAAGAGATTGAGGTGATGATGAATAACAAGAAGGTGGTAATTGGTGCCATTGATCAAATGGGTGTGATTGAAATTTGGTTATTATTATGGGTTTTAAATTTGAAATGGAATAATGGATTGGTATGCTTTAACATAATTAACAAAAGGGTGAAAAGAATAAGTGGGGTTTGCTTTGAATGTGGTATTGTGAAAGTTGGTGTTTGAATTATGAAGATGTTGACATCAACATTTCCATAGTTGCAAAGTTACTTCCACTGAAGTGAAAGTCCGACACGTATTCAACTATCTTTACGACTAAATAACACTTTCACTACTTTAGCTATATATTAAAATCACCAGTTATTTTTAATCTCGTTTACATGAATACATCTTTACAGTTGTGGATTATACTGTAACATAAACGTGGTGAAAGAATTAAAGAAAATAATTGTGAAAATTACACGTTTCTTTTTTAATAATTAGAAAGTTTTACATTTATTTTTCTTTAAACTATCAATTATATATTTGTCAAGCCAACAAATCGGTTACATATTTTTCCATTCTAACTCAATACATATTTTATTTTTTCACTAAAGTTAACTTATTAAATATCTAGTTTACGTTTATTTTTACTAAAGGATTTTTACATATTGATATTGGAGTATTGTTATTGTTTAAAACTTTGATAATTGTTCTTTGTATTTGAAGATGTAACTTAGATTATCGATAATTGTTATTTTGAAAGAAAGTTTTTACCTTTTGTATTTGAAGAAGTAATTTTGTATGTTTTTATTTATAGAAAATGCTTGAACTTGAAAAAAATATGTAATTGATGGTCTTAGTATGGAAAATATATAAAAATCACTTATTAAAAATAAGGATAAAATAATCATTAAATAAGTTGACTTAATGAAATAAATACATGTATTTGATATGTAACTGATTTTTTAATTGAGAAAGTATGTAAATAATGATGAAGAAGTATATATATGACCCTGATAATAAAAACAAAATAGTCACTTTTTAAGATGTTAACTTAAATTTGTGGATACATTTAATGATTCGTGTAACTATTAAACTTTAATAAAAAATATATTAACTTTTATAAATGAAAAGTATAAAAGTTGCAATTATGTTTATCTTCTTAATATAAATTGTGAAGTAAAAAAAGATAAAATGGAGTGTTTTTTAATATTTATTCTCTACAGGGTTAGTAATTAGTTAATCAGTGAGGTAGAAGGTAAACTAGATGTTTTGAAAACTAATACATTGGGCCTCTTTCAGTCTGATTTTTCAATTTGGGCCTGCTTCTAACATGTTCATTGGGCTCCGTACCTGTCTTCACTTATTGAGTTATTTCTATTTCCTGTCCGTCTTGGGCTTCTGGATATTAACATGCGATTTAATGAATGTAAAACATGTAATATTAAAAAACATACAATGATACTAAAAATCTATGAAAATACTGGATTCAAGAGAAACAAACTATGAAAAGAGAGGCCAATGAGTTCAAATCAGCACTCAAATTATGAGATATTGAGAAATCAATCTAAAACTGTTACATTCTTTTTATTTTTGAGTTAATGATAGAATGGCAACGGATATTCATCTAGTCTACATTTAATCTATATCATAGTTAATTGTAACATCAATCCATAATGAACAGATTCGAACCTAGCTCTTAAGGGAAACATTTTTTTTACCAGAAGCCAATCTTGTTGCATCATAAGTGAAAGTCCTTGGGTTCTTGTGGTTCAAAAACCAGGCCAAAAATACAACGTTTACTTGGAGATCATGGTTGATGTTTAACTCATGTTGTCTTGATGTATAACCTATTGATAGTTTCATGGTGTAAATTTTGTATTTGTGGTGACTAGATGGTTTTCTAATCTAGTTCCTTTTTAATTGTTGGCCGTTAAAAATAAAAAAAGATAAGCATTATCACTTCAATTTCATTGGACCCAACCTCCAACCTCCAACCTCAATGTTTGATTAATTATCTTTTATATTTGATTAATTATCTTTTATATCTTTAGGTGAAACAATCTATAACGACATGCATGTACATGTAAATTATTTATTTTGTTTTTCGTTTTCTTTTTGCCATTATTTTTCTTGCAATTATTTCCGGTGATAGCACATTTGCATGTAAAGTTATTTCAAAACAATTGTACATTCATACATAAATAAAAATTACTTGATTTCAAATAACTCGTACTTTCAATTTGGCAATAAAAAAATGCTATACACGTCACAATAACATAAATGATAAAACAAGACAAGTATTGTGACAAGGGTATAGAATCATCCACATGCACTATGACCCCAAATGGATGTTTTCAAGGGTAAAAAGGTCATTTTGACCATGATGTAACGAAGACGCTGAGAAATAATATGTGGCTCACATAAAAAGTGGAATCATTCGTGAAAGTGATGGGTGGAAATATAGCCATTTTCAATTTAATTACTTTTATAAATTTTCAAAGAGTTTATTATAAAATAATAAACCAAAATTAGAATATTAATGCAACTGGAAGTGGAGTTTAGCTTTACTTCCCTTCTAAATCAAGAAGTCATGAGTGAGTTCTAGTTAAAGTTGCATAGGATCCATGAATATGCTTTTCAAGATTTTGTTGTCATAAAATAATTATTTCTTAAGATTCCATGTTTACAATTGGACAATTTTCCTTACAATTATAATTAATCATATATTCATATATAATTAAACGTTTCATCCATAATCCATGTTTGTAACTTGTGTTATGGTTTGTTTCTTTTCATCAATAAAAGTTAATAAGTTGTTAGACGAGTAATTATAAAACTCAATATTAATGTTCATCAAAGAAAGGACGAAATGTAAACATAAATAATAATAATAATGATAATAATTATTGATCCATTTTTCCAATTTTTGGTTTGCAAGAAAATACAACAAATCGACAAATCTCAAACATGTGAGCTGCTTCTGAATGATCCAAGAGCTTTGATTGCACCTGCTCTCAATATGAATTGGTGGTAGAAGGCTGCAATGGCTGCACCCACGAATGGTCCAACCCAGAATATCCACTGCAAAAACCAAAAAAACACATCTTTATGTACAACTTCTAATGCACGGTGTACAAGATATTGTTTCATGTGTCTTCTTATTGTACCACCCATCAATGCATCATAGTAAGTTAAAGGAGGAACAGCCTAAATTATTTCCATTTTAAATAATCAGTTTTTTCTGAATAAATCAACCGACTTTGTAATTTATTTTACTTAACTTACATATTTATTTCTGTCAAAATTTTGAGTAATGTAAAAGAAAATGGCCCTTTAAAGAGAAGTAAATCGTACAAGAAAACTTGTATCGTATTATTAAAGTAATTTATAATAAATGACAATTATAACCAGACAATTTCAAACACCAACCACTAACATTAACATATGTAAAAGGTATCATTCCAAATATACATCTATATCATATATATTATATTACCTATAAAAAGTATTCTTTTAAATATATAAGAAATACATAAATTAAGTATAATTACTTAATAAACCAGAGGAACACGACTTGAACACTAGAAATATACTTGTAAACTGGTTGAGCTGGGACTCGGACTTAAACTCTCATAAAAAAGAATTGTTTTTGACCTCGAGTCTAGACGAGCGTATAAACTAGGTTAGAAGCAACTTATACCTGATCATCCCATGCTTTTTCGTTGTTGTAGATGACCGCGGCTCCAAGACTCCTAGCCGGGTTGATACCGGTTCCAGTGATCGGGATTGTTGCAAGGTGCACCATGAACACCGCAAACCCAATTGGAAGAGGAGCCAAAACCTACAACACAAACCCAAAATTCAACTCAATTTTCCCACTTTCAACTTACACAAGTATAATATTATTCCACTAATTGCAACCAAATTAACCAAAAACAATTTAAACGGCAGCCAGTATTCTTACAGGAACGTGTGAGTCTCTAGCACTCCTCTTGGGGTCGGTGGCTGAAAAGACAGTGTAAACAAGAACAAAAGTGCCGATGATTTCAGCACCCAGGCCGGTGCCTTTGTTGTAGCCGTCGGCCAGCTCGTTGGCTCCTCCGCCGTACCTGTTGTAGAGGCTTTTGTTGAAAGCCTTCACCAAACCCACACCGCAAATGGCTCCTAAACACTGAGCCACCATGTACATAAACGCTCGGATCAACGACACTTTACGAGCCAGAAATAGACCGAATGTCACCGCGGGGTTAATGTGTCCTCCTGCACATTTACACATAAATATTTACCAACAGTAAAACAACGGTGACTTGAGGACAATTAACTACCATTTCATAGTTGTTATCTTTATATAATACAGTGATATACTTTTCAACTTTAAATTGTGTAAACTTACCAGAGATACCAGCAGTGCAGTAAACAAGGACAAAGATCATGCCACCGAAAGCCCACGCGATACCAAGGATACCAACGCCACCGCACTGGTCGGCGTTCAAGGCGGGGTCAGTGGTGCTCTTGTAGCCAATAACAGTCAAGACAGTAATATACAAGAACAAAAGTGTGGCGATGAACTCCGCGATAACCGCCCTATAAAACGACCATTTGGAGAGCTCCTCGGGGTCGATCAACGGGGCCGGGGGAGGGTCGTGGTAGTCCTTAGCGGAGAACGAACCTTGTTCGGGCACGTCTTTAGTCATGGTTGCTAGAGACTGCAAATATTCCCGTTGTGGTACAAGAGTGAGATGGTGGAGTGACAATTGAGGGGTATATAAAGACGATGAAGATTACAAGGGTGTAGAATGTGCAACGGCTATTTTGTGAGTAGGTGGAATGTAATTATGAACTTGGAAAAAATTGCCGTCCAAATGACACTAAATTCTGTAAATTCTGTCCTTACCACAAAAAACTTACAATTTGCACCTCTTGGTTTGTGTAATTTACGAATTACTCGTGTAATTCTACAAACGTGCAAGTAAGAGGGTAACTTGACGGTTAAAGGAAGTGATTCTAGAGTTTTAAATATATTGAGTCTGTTTTATATATGCATGATGTATTATAAAGTAAGAAATCATACGAGATATATGTATGTTTTGTGTTGTTTATTTGTTGTGTTGTTTATCTTATTAAATAAAAAAAGAAAGAGAATAGAGTTATTTGTAATAGTTAAAGCCACTTAGGTTGATAGTATGGTAGTACACATTAATGATTCGTTGGAAAGACTAGAGTTTGAATTTGGACATTGGTTAGTTTAGGATTTTGAATAGTTTAATAGAGGATATATATATGTGTTAGTAGTCGTTCTAAAAATGTATTTAGGTTAAATAATATATGTGTTCGCTATGAGTATTTACTTATAGTTGGTTATCTATGATACAATTTTAAGTTATCAAGTAATTCATTAAGATGGTGCTACATGTACATTACTCCCCCATCTGAACATTTGTCTTCTTGATAATGAGCTCATCTTAAAAATAAAAAAAAACTTAAAAACTTAAAAAATTAAAAAACTAAAAATTAAAATCTTTACCTAATGTGATTAGTTAAACATTAATTGAACTTTTTGCATTATTTTATGATTTAACTGCTTTAGTGGGTATGCGTTTGCAATATTGTGAATTAATTTAATCAACTTGTTATAACTAAGAAAAAGTGACACGATGATAGTTCACGAGAGGTTGGTGGTCTATATCACATGATGGACGCTAAAATTTTACGGTTTTATCAATTCAAATTTAGCCCCTTTAAAGAGGTGGTCCTTACTTGGGATATTTGATTGATTCATTTTGGTAATAAACTTTGTATTTTAGTTTTTTTGAAGACATGTTAATTCATCTTTTATTGTTATAAGTTATTTTTCGATAAATATATGAAAGGCTGTCATGAACTATTGCACATATCCTTTTGAAGGCCTACAAATTTGTTTGTGTGATGTTGTACTTGTAATTATTTGTAGTAGATTTTTATACTTTTTGAATTTCGGCAATTGAATTATATCCAGACCAAGTTGATTGTTATTATTCATTATCCAGCCAGAAATATAAGATAGAACAAACATCATATTTGAATTATAATAAATGTATTGAATTTGTAGTTTTTAGATGGTACATTTTCTTAAATTTTGACGAGTCTAAAGTGTTTTCTAAGAGAAGCAAAGTACAATGATTTGTAAGTTTTCTTGTTTCTTGATTTTAAATTTTAGTAAGCTGCCTCAAAATTATTATTCATCTTAGTGTCCAAATAATCATTCACTATTTCACTTATCAAAAAAATATTAATCGTTGTTTATGTCCCATATGTCATGCAAATTAAGTTATTACTGGTTTTGTAAAAATTATCGTTCATTTTTATTATTTTAGTTTGTTTTAAATCAATTCAACTTCCAAAACTAGGTTTAACTAATTATATTACCATATTATACTATTTGTTAAGGGGTATGTTATTGATATACTTAATTTTTTTTATCATCTCTATATCTTTCTATAGATACATATAGATATAGATACATGGAGAAATATACAAACAATATGGTGTCTTAATAACATAAATAAGTGTTTGTCCTATGTTAATTATAGGAGTATTTTGTTGATACATTCAATTTATTTTATCATCTTTATATCTTTCTATACATACATATAGATACATGAAAAGAAATAGAGACAATAAGGTTTCACAATAACATAAATGAGTGTTTGTATAACACAATCTTAATTATAAAAAATGGTTGTTTCTTCTTTATTTTTTTAATTCTTCTTTAGGGAGATCAAAAACAATTATTTCTAAGTTAAAAAACTAAGTTTCTTCGTAGCCCACCGGTAAAATTCAATCTTTTGTTAACCGCCGGTCACTGTTTGAATCTTGGTGTTACAAATCTTGATTTTCTTTCTTTTTTTATGTTAAATATTTTTTGTATTTGTTTTTAAAATTACTATTTTATGTTTTTTATTTTAAAACTTTTTTGTTATTAACCTTTTTAACAAATTTATCATTTCAATATTACTTCTTTTTGCGTTGAAATTTACAAAACATAATGCTCTTTTATCTATTCTTTGATCTTCATAATTGAGTCGTCACGACTTCGTATGTTTCATTTTTCTACAAAACCATGTTAATCTTACCATCGAGACACGATTAACAAAACTTGCAAACGTACGGATTTTAATTCTAGTTAGCCTGATTTGAATGAATATTACATGCACAAAGAAAGTATTACCAAATGTACGAAGATAAAAAAATTATATTAAAAATTTAGCTTATATTTTCTAAATCATGCACTTTTATTTGGTCAATAATTAAGTTAAGTACAATAATTTATGCCTTATAAAATGCTAAATAAATGATTGAATTTATTATTTTGTTTCAATAACTAACTTAAAAGTTGGAAAGAAATGAGTGCAATTATTGAAGCCTGGATAAGAATCTCGTCACTCCACCTCACGACTCCCCTTTGCCAGATCACATCTCGACACTTCTCTTCTGGCACAGAGCGTCCACGTGTACTCTTCCTATTGGTCATAACGACTTTTATTCCGAATACATATCTAAAAATCTTTAAAAAAACAAATTACTATTCTATTTAAAAGGGGTGTTTTTTTTTTCTTTTTTTTGTTTTAATTTTCTTTTGTTTTTTTTCTGTGTTTTAATTTTTTTTTTGTTTGTTTGTCTTTTAATATGGTTTGTTTTGGGTGTGAGTTCGAGATTTTGGGGTGGAGTTTTTTGGTATCTAGACACGTGTCTTTGATTTGTAAGGTTCGTTTTCCTTTTGTTTGCTCTTTTCGGGGATTTGATTTTCGTTGGTTTTCTATTTTCGACTGTGTCGCTTTCTTGCGGTTTTGATTTTCGTTTGTTTTGTGTATGGTGTTGCGCTTTGATTTATTTTTGGGTTCTGCATGTTCTGGTATATTATGGATTTGAGGTTTTGCTGTATTTTACTTTATGTGATTTTGTAGTTTTGAACCTTCGTTTTGATTTTGATTTAGGGTTACATTAAAACTCGCATACGCGCGGCAACGCGCGCGTTAAAAACTAGTTATACTAATTGGCATGACATCTCTCTTCCATTTTGGGATTTGGTTCACATGTTCAATATTCTTGTTAATCATGAGGTTGATAACAGTTTTGTTTAATTTGATGATATAATCTACATATGAAATGAAAATTTTCATAAATAGTTGTTTTTTGGTTTTTTTTTTTTTAATTTTGGGATCAAAGTATTGTATTTTTTGTTTCACGCCCTTTATCTAGTTAATGATTAAACTCTTTTATTAATTTTTTTAAAAAGCATAAAAAGTAATAACATAATGACCATGTAAAATGAGTACGGAATAGGAATACGTGGATTATAACAGATTGATTAAGAGAGTGTTAATAGCTGTTCTTGATAATGTAAAGAAGCTATTTATAGTATATAAATGGTATCTCAATGCATCATGATTAAGGATATTCTAATCTATTTACTTCTTTAATTTAAAACGGCACAATGATTAAGAAGAAACAAAACAAACTAAAGAAACTTTAAAATTATACGATATGTTTAATCGACTCATGTTTCATTAATTTTGTAAATTACCTTATAAAAATAAGCGACTATCACTATTCAACTTTCGAATTCTCAATTATATAATACTAGAAAGGTGTCCGCGTAATGCGGCAGGACAACATTTTACGTCCGACATGAGTTTTTAATTTTTGTTAATCTTATAGCAACTTTACAAACGTTTATTATATTTTTTCTAATCTAAAATTAAAAATACTAAATAAATGAATTTTGTATGACGACTTGTATATTTATGCATTAATTTATTGTACCTTACAAAGTACATATAAGTTAAGCAAAAAAATTACACTAAAACGTTTAAAAAATACACATTTACGATTGTAGTATCTAAAAGTTTTTAAAGACTAATATAACATAAATTTTAAAACAAATTAAGTTTTTGTGGTTTATGGGTAGATAATGTAAAACTTTATGTAATTTATAGTAACTAAAAGGTTATTATGTAACTAATTGTAAGGAGTGATTTGTAAATAATATTAAAAATACTATTTTACCCTTAAAAATGATTATACCTTATGCATTAAATGAGGTAAATTTTATTAATCTAATGATATTTTAAAATAAGTTTCTCATATGTTTTATATATAATATATATAACATCTTATGCATTAAATGAGGCAAATTTTATTAATCTAATGATATTTTAAAATAAGTTTCTCATATGTTTTATATATAATATATATAACATGTAACCAAAATTCTTCCTCATCAAACCCACGTATCAATAAATAGTCAATATTTGCCTTGATGGAACTTAGCTTAGGTACGGGTGTGAGCATCTAAGTGCACCTGATCATGTGGGAAAAAAATCCACTCGTCAAGTCAAAAGAGTTTTATAATCTAAACAAGCCCTTATACGTATTTATGAACCATCTAACCTTTTAATTTATTCACATATACAAAGCTATACTTTTTTTGAAAAACCATGTTTCCTTTTGAGGCCACTTAAACTACTCATAATCAAGTTTTAACTTGTGTGAGCTAAGGACTATTTGATTTTTACCGTTAAATAGTATTTGACTATTACCACTAAGTTATTAACCTGAGTATCGATATACGAAACTGTACAAAAGAGATTAAAGAGTAGGAACAAGAGGGCAACCACAAAATTTTTTTACGTCTTCTTAAAGCTTAAAAGTTCGATTAAACATTAAACTTTAAAAGATAAGAAATAATTAAGAAACAATTTATATTGCTCCATGGGTTCCATGTGGTCATGAATAGTGATATTCGAGACAACTCTATATGGGCCGGGCCGAATAAAAACAATAAGAAATTATGGTCTGTGATGATTTGGCGGTGCACAGGTTAAACCTAAAAGTAATGCATCTATGCTTGTGGGCCTCACGTGCCGCAAAAAGGTCACGTGACTCATAGTCAAAAATTGTTAAGTGCTATTGCAATACGAATGTACTGTTGGTAAAGCGTTTTGTACAAGTACATCTGCTGTGCATATTCTAGAAAACACAAGGATTTTCGTGGGGGCCTCTTTGGATGACCGTTGTGGGCCTATGTTTAAACGGAAACTAGAGTTATTGTCACAACGGGCTAAAATATGTTAAATATGATTATTATTATTTTATTAATCAGACAAAGTCCACAAAGTTATATCTTACTATACGAGTGTTTTTGTTTATATTGTATGTATCTAGCCGTTATGGATGACATATTGTTGTGTGAACGCCTAAGGTGTAACAAATTCTTTTATAAGTCGTTATCGTGAACGAAACATGATTGCATTTGTTACCAGTTTTGACAATTGGTTTCTCATATTTACGAATTTTGACTGTTTTATTCACCAAGAGCTTAAGCCTTTTTATTTCATTGCCCGGATGGAAATTTTCAAGAGGTTAAAATTTTCTATAATCTCATATCAACCAGGATTTTCTCGTCTCAAAAGCACGAGTTATCACCAATCTATATGATTGATGTTTTTTTAATTAGCTATCAATTAAGTTGACAAAATATGACATATTAGTCGATTTTAGTTTTTTCCTATAAAAGAGAGTTTCGATGTACAAGTCTGAAACATCATATTTTTCATCATCATGTGTTTTTGTCATAAAATGAGTGTTTGATAATCGTTTGCCATAACATATCTTGCATTTTTTTTCGTTGGGCCTTTAGCAATTAACCAAAAAGTTGCTAAATTCCTCCTAAAATTACACTTCATGATTTACCTTCTCTCAGTTGGTGGAGTTCAATGAACTTGCTTAAAGGAGTTTACTAGTAAAAGTGAAGGGTCCCACATGAAACACAAAACTAGCATCTTGCTCCATATGTATGAATGTTTGGTTATTTTGTATGCATGTTATTTGAACTATAGATATATTCCCGGAGTAAAACGCAAATCTAATCTCCTGATCCGTATAATTAGATAAATTACAACTTGTGCCAGTTAAATAGATTGTAACAAAACCAATGGAATCTAGATTCAAACTTGAGATACCTACTAGAAGGTAATAAAACGTTTACCAAGTGATTTCACTTATTAAAGTAATTAATTGTCATAGGTTATCTATTGAACGCACCCCTCTATATAATAATATACTTAATTTGAGTATTACAAAGGCTTACAAAATTACCTCCTTTTTAATCGTTTCTTTTTTATTTACATAGACGTGGGTATATTTTAATGTAAAATTGTTAATTGACTACTTCCAATACAATGATATAACATAGCATGCTCAAAACATACTCATTATCAGTTTACAAACGTGCCATGTGAAAAGAGATAGTGACATATGTAATATGTGATTCATTCAATCCAAGAGTGAATTATATTTTATAATTTGTAGGGTGACTTTTAACCCATGAAACAATTGAATGTTTAAAAGGAGACGTAACTACCTCTAAACCACATATTTTTGTCCCTGTGGACCCTAAAGAACATGTTTACCGTTTTGTCTTATAAAAACTGACAAATCATAAGGCAAAAATAATTTTGACACAGACCTAAAGCGTTAGAGCAAACTGTAATAAAAATGTTGTGATTTCAATTTAAATTTTTTAGTTTTATTGATTTATTTTCTATTGAGTTGACCAACACGTTTAGGGATAACGATAGGTGAGGAAGGACCAGACCCACGAATACCCCACCAATTGTGACTTGTGAGTAGGGAGGGTACGAAAGAAAAATGTATTCGTAGCGACCAATGGTTATTCAAACATATATAATATAACATTTAATGTTATTTGAGAGAAAATGTGTTGTCGTGACATCCATTTATTACATATTGTCGTATTTAAGATATGATTTTGGATGTAAGAGTTGTATTTTAGTTAATTATGGTAAATAAAACTTCAAGAAATAAATATTTTACATGGAAGGAATCGTAATCATAAATAAGAACACAAATATTTTACATATGTTTGATGTGCCAGTGTGGCCACAACGAGAACATCCATGAGTGTATGATGTGACTCTGACATGACAATGGGTGGGATGCGGAATTTCGTGAGTACAACCACAAGCTTAAGGTTTATCTCTATATTCGACTCTCTTAACTACTTTTAAAACTTATGCAAACACCTTTTATTGTATTCTTGATATCTCTATGAATCTATCCTTCTAAACACCTGAACTTAAAAATAGGCTGAACTCTGAAGGTTTTTACTTTGTATCACACAATAAGATGGAGAAAAAAAAAGAAAAATGCAAAAAATAAAAAATAAAATGAGATGAGGATTTAGTGGATTTTCAACATCAATCCAGCGTGGCAGTAGTTGGTTTATCTGTGGGCCCATGATGGCAGCTCACGGGCTAATCCAACGTAAATAAGATGTACATATCTAATTCATCAATAATGCATTAAAATTTGTGGTGATTTTTGACGTACATTACACCGGAGGTTTTTTTCTAATTCATCAAAAGATTTGTTTCCTGCGTTCCTTTCTTTTCGATAAGAGTCTTAGTGCTAAGGCATAAAAGCTTTGACTGAATGAACGTCATTTTGGTGGTATTGTTTGAAAACAAATTCAATGTTGGGTCGGTAGTAGCCGAATGTAAGGAAGGGGGATATGCAGAAGAAAGAGGAGATTCAGAATAGTTACTCCACTCCATGGATAGTGCACACAGATTCTTCTTTCATTTGCAATTCCTTTCAGGTCGCAAACGTGGGTTGCTGGTCGGGTTGTGCCCCTTCTCCCTCTTCTTCCGCTTTACAACCGTAATAAGAAACCTTAATATTCACCCCGATGAAAAAATGGGATTTGAGAGGCTAGCGGATTGGAATTGTATGGAATGTTCTACTCTTGTCTGGGCTTTCCGATAAGCCAATCCCCTATTTCAATGACATCTGTTTTGGTAGCATTGAGCAATGTTTTGGTAGCCTACGAGACAAAAGCTTTATTCATATAATACTTATAGTTGCTTTAAGTTATGATCTTAAATGTTAATATTCTTATATACAAAATTAACATGAATGTAGTCATGATATAATTGCAAAACTTTATTTAACCTCTACGAAGGTTCGTTGTGAATTACTAGTTATTTCTTATTTAACGTTTCAATATTTCAGGTCGTACGTTAGTACACAAAACTTATGGTTATAATCCGAAAATCTACAGTTGAAATATGAATCCGAGGGGTCTAGATAGTATATGAATATCAAGAGAGATACAATACTCAAGTAATGGGTTAAACTGGAGGGGAATGGATCAATGGAATATGGATCATATGTAATGGGTCATATTATTTGGGCCTAAACACAACCAAATCAGGCCCAATTTAGATGCATGATGATATGATATACAATCCATATTTGAGTGTTTCGTCCATCAACATTTGCTTCAAAATGAGTTAACTAGTTTATTACCCCTCGTGTGTTGTGATGGTATTGTAGCGTGATAAACTATAGACTATAATTGACCTGATTTTTTAACGAATTCAATTTGGGTTGAAACACAGAGTAACTCGAATCTATACTATAGAATACAACATATTAGATTGACTATTTTCCAAACAAATTTATGTCCACATGTAGACCGACACAAAATGTACATGAAAAACATGTGTGGTGGCATCGTATGAAGCGGGATAAAGTATGGATTATATTTGCACCGACTCGTTTTCAAACTCGAAACGTAAAAAAACTTGAATTTTTACTGTCAAATGAAAACGTATTATATTTTACTCAACGTGTTTTCAAACAAACTTACATTAAAACGCTGATAGAAAAGCGTATTGTATTTGACACGACTTATTTCTAAGCAAAATATACGTCAAAACATAGACGAACGTTGAAATGTAAACCATCTTAAAGTGTATATAAAATAAACATGAAAACGTTTTATATGACCCGACTCGTTTCGAGAAAAAATTTACATATGTAGACGAACTTGAATTTCTCGGAACTTTAGAAACTCGAGGGGGATAAACATAACATTTTAAGACGTTTATAAAGGAGTTGGGAGGTGAAATTGTTAAAATGTAAAATTGAGGGAGGAGTGAAGGTCACTGGCGAAAGCCACTTACCTTTACTTTTAAATTATAGTAAATATCCTTGATATGTAATACTATAATAGTTTACTCAGATCATAAAAATACTACAATGATAAAAAGTTTCATAAACTTGTATTGTATGAATTGAGAACCGGTTACATGAGTGCCCCGGTTGAATGCTTTTAAATTGTCCCTATTTGAACCGGTCGGTTACGAATCGGACCCATCAAACCAGTGAATCAAGCCAATTCTAGCTATTTTTTAGAATTTATCTAAGGCCTTATACTTTGTTAACATTGTGTATCAACACCAAGCAAATTAAATAGTTTCATATTTTCTTTTGAATTGATTAGATATTTAATTTTTAAACTAATGATGACTCCTGGTTGTTAAATGGTTGGACCCGGGTTGAAAAGATATCCGGTTGAAACCGGATCGGGTTCCTGTTGGGTTCTGAACCCGGGTTAAATGTACACAAAGCTTTCATGGGCCTTAGAACATGATTATATGGGCTTAAGCTTGCTTCTAGTAGCCTATTACCCACCTTACTGATCTATCGCCTACAGGTTTTATTATAATAAATACAGAATTTATTATCTTTAAAACGAGGGTTTGAAACTTCATCTCTTTTGTTGGAAGTCAAAACTCTATTAATGCATTAAACTGAGGAACTAAATACAGCTTTAAAACAAGCGATTCAACTAGTTTGACATATTTGATTCTTTTATGTAGACTGAAATTTATTACAATCTTAATTTGACCGTGATTTTCTATTAATAATCAATCACTGTGAACCACATGGCGTTTGGCCTGGTAGTTTTTAGGTTTTTTAAAATAATGATACTCTTTTGCAAAGATGTTTAAGTCATGAGGTCGATAATAATGATGTAAAACCAAAATGTAGATTATATTGTTTTTAGAAAATATTAAAGTTTTAAAATTTTATTTTCTTAAGGTAGAAATTAAGAGGTTAATAATATTAACAAAATCCTAAAAGACAAGATTTAAATAAAGCAAGAGCAGTGTTGTAAAACAAATGCAACGTTAAAGTTGTAATGTTGTTTGATATGATGTTAAAGTTGTAATGCACTTAGTTTTATTAAGGCTGTAAACGAGCTTAGCCGAGCCGAGCCAGGATGGGTTCGAGCTCGAGCTCGAGCTCAAAGCTTATCGAGCCGAGCCAAGCCGGCTCGAAAATTTTAACGAGCTCAAAACGCCGGCTCGAGTTCGGCTCGTGAAAAGCTCGAGCCAGCTCGTGGTTCGTTCGATCCGACTTGATTTAATTCTTTTTAAAATTTTCACATTAGTTTATATGAAAGCACAAAAAATATATATTAGAGTTTTTTGTTGGGTACTCCATACTTATGGAAACAAAGATTATTATTTTGAATATAGATAATGTACTATCAAATTAAATATTTTTTAAACAAAATACTTAATGTTTCTAAAAAGAATCCATTTTTATATTTATTAAAACATTTTTAAAATCCTAATATAAAAAAATAATCATAATAATAGTAATAGTAGTAATAATAATAATTATACTATATATATATATACACACATATATTATATGCACCGAGTCACAAGCTAACCAACGAACCGAGCACGAGCCGAGCACAAACCGAGCCACGAGCCGAGCTAACCCTGGCTCGAGTTTGGCTCGTTTAGAA